>NC_061166.1:55000-92500 GCF_022113875.1 Hydra vulgaris
GAAAGAGAGAATATATATAAAAATATATAGTTAAAAGAAAGAGAGAGAAAAATAAATAAATGAAAGAGAAAATCAAAAAAATAAACATTTTTAAAATAAAGAAGAAAAAACAAACAACAGCAATAAACAAAGTAAAAAACTAAAAACAATTTAAATAAATAAATTGTAGAGAAAAAAAAACAGTAAAAAAAAAATATTAGAAACAAAGTAAAAAGTCTAATTAAAAAAGTTCCACTAACAAAAATATTAAATAGTATTTTTATAAGGAACTTTACAGCAAAAAAGAATTTTTTTTGTTAATTTATTAAATTGTTTTAATACATTGTTTATATTGTCATGTAATTTTGTATACTGTTTTAATAGTCCTGTATATTTTTAGGTTGTTTGTTTTTATATGTATTTTTGTACGCTGTTTGGGTTGTTATTTTATTTTTTCAGAGATTCTTGTGTATCTTTATTTTATTTTGTGTGTTGTGTTTTTTAGGCATTGTTTATATTATCATGTTTTTATTTTGTATTGTCCTGTCTTCTTAGAATTTTTTCCTTGTAGTTTGTTTAATTTTGGTCATATATTTATAAAGTTGTATATATTTTAAAAGTGCATATCTATATGTGTATGTATACATTACTATGTATATCTATATGTATCACTATGTGAGTGTTATGTATTTCTGTATGGCGCGTATGCGTATTTCTGTGTGCAAAAATATAAATATGTGTGTAAACTGTGAACGCATATCTATACATCAGTATATGTGTATATGAATGTTTTGTATATGCACATAACAATATAAATTTTTTTATATTTTTTAAACTTTTTTTTTTAACTACATTTTTGTTATGTTTTTTATCAATTTTAATTTTTTGATAGTATTACTTTAATGTTGAATAGTTTTATCTTATTTTTAATCTTTTTTATAATTGTTATTGCTATTATAATTGTTGATATAATTGGAATTATTTTAATTTTAGTATTATTTTTCTTATTTTATTGTTTTCTATTTAAATAATTGTTAAATGTCATTGTTAGTTGTCAATTTTTTAACTGTCTGTATCTGTCTTTCATTATAATATAGCTGTATTTGTGTTTATAAAAACATGTAATATCATTATTATTTTTAATACTGTTATTGTTATCATCATTATTATTAGTAATGTTTTTTTTGTTTTTTTATATTGTGATTTTAATGTTTATTTTAGTAAAAATTATTTTTATCATTATTATCTATTTTTATTTTTATCATTTCCATCAGGTGTTAACTCAATATTAGTAATATTATTATTTATAAACAACTTTAAAATGTAACCACCAACTATTTCAGAAATATATTGATTTATTATATATTAGGGGTGTATCAATGCCAGATTCCAATTGGTATAAACTGATGCATTAGCATCAGCCCTAAATTTGAATTTGTACTTCTAAATTTGAATTTGTACTCTATATTTTTTTATTGGAATAAAAGTATCGATTGTTTTGTCATCACAGATTACGGAATCGAGAAAAATTAATAAAGCAGTTATTTATTTATTTACAAAGTCAGAAAGTACAAATAGAAACAAATGGAGATCAAATAAATATTTTAGATAATAGAGTTGTTTCAAAAGCATTTCTGTAATCACTAATACTTTCTAGTTTCGTAAAGAAAATCAGTTTAACTGATTTTTAGTTTAAAAAGAAAAATATTGAAGTTGTCATTTGACATGTTTAAGGCTGATGACAAAGAGACTTCAATAAAAGTTTAATTTGGTTGTTTCGTAGGGAAAAGTAACAGTGAAATTACCTTTGAAAGGATAAATATTTACAAAGCTGTAATTGATAGGGTATTATTTTGATTTTAAGTGTTAAAGTTTAATTTTAAGTGTTTGTTTCTTTTTAATGGTTGCTTGTTTAAAACAAAGGAATTTAGTTAAATTCGTAAAAAATAGTTGTAAAACTTTTCTTGAACAAATCAGAAAATAAAACAAATCAGTTAACATGAAAATGTTAAAATATAAGTATTCATATGAAATATGAATACTTATATTTTAACACTTACTTATATTTTCTCTCTTTTCTCTACAGTTTTTTTGCTTGACTAAATTTGATTATTTTTCCATTTATTTTCTAGAATCGATTAAACGCTATTATGCAAAAGCACCAGACAAAGAAACTCGTACATAATTAGCCTCCTGATTGAAGTATGTACCTCATTGTTTAAATGAAAGTAAACGGAAATCTTAGAAGTACGAAAAAGAAGATGAAGAAGTTAATAAAAGAAGGTGATAAAGATAATCAAAAAGATGATACCTGTGAAGTAGAAGGTGATGTTGAGTTAAAGGAATACGAAGGTAGTTGCGAAAATAAAAAATAAATTACCCTCTTACCTCAACTTGTATAACTTTTTAATAAATAAATTTTAGTAAATTTTTAGTAAAGTGTTATCTTTAAAAATTTTTATAAAACGTAACTTTAGTTCAACTTTTTTGATATTGAAGCGATGTTGTTATTTCAACGGCGGTTTTTTGTTTCCAAATCAACGCTTAAATCAACGTTTTCAAATCAACGTCAGTTCAACGGTATTACATTAACGTTGATATTTCAACGTCGATATCCTGTTTCCAATTCAACGCTTAAATCAACGTTTTTAAATCAACGTTATTTTACTGACGTTGAATCAATGTTGATATTTCAACGTCGATTTTATGTTTCCAAATTAACGCTTACATCAACGTCCTAAATCAACACGTTTTCAACGTTGAATCGACATCAAAATGCTTGCAGGGAAAGTACATTTAAAATAATGCTTTTATAAAGTTACCTCTTTCCTTTAAAACTGAGATCCTTTGCTGGACAGTTTTGAATACAGGATCTTTATCACTATAAATCCAGCGTGAATTAACTATGATCGACACACTTGTATTTTTAATCGGAATATTCTTATCAAAAGATAATACTGCTGAGAAGGTTACATAAGTCATTTTGTAAAGATTTTTCACCTAAAATAAATATGACAAAAGTTATTTTTTATAATGTCAAGTTGTATTGCTCTTAATTTATGATAAAGTTTGTTCTTATTATCAAAAACTTGGACACAAGTTTTTGATGATGAAAACTGTTTTTTATGGTTAAATCTAATTTTTATTTTTTATGATATAATATAATACTAATATATTTGTTTTATATTTTTATTATATAGACATAAATTTATTCCTGTAATTAAATAATTATTAACACATTTTATTTTTAAATGCATTTAAATCTCAAAGTGAGTTTTTCTTAAGTGTTCTACTCAATAAAAATTGAAAGTTTTTTTCATTGTTGTTCAGTTTCCAGGAGGGTCACTACAGTTGAAAAAGCTACTTATTTTGTCGTTATTTCCCTCATATAACTTTTTAACTCCAAAACATTTTCTTGGCAAAGGAGGCCGATTTCTTTGTCATTGTTCGTACTTGGAGTTAAAAAAAAGGGTTATTGCACCAAGGAGTTAAAGCCATCACGGGATATTGCGTAGCCTTGTTCGTCAACAGTTAATTTATTTTTCCGTTGCGCGGACAAATAAATTGAATAATGAAGCGATGCTCTACTTCTACACCACTTGGTCAGGGTTCATTCCAATATTTAATGGTCTATATTTCTTTAACTTATTTCTAGTAATAAATTTTTATCACATCTGTTGAGTAGTAGAATAACAAAAGAATATGATGGTTATTGTAAAGATTAGATCTACAACTAGAAGTTGTAGATTTGCACAATTCTGTTATAGATTTAAACACAGATGAATAAGAGTAAAGTTTAACTATTAAAACTTATGGCAAATTTTTGTTCCTGTAAGTAAAAATTAGCTTATCAAACCATTTTCTTCGTTGTATAAATTAAAAAACCATAATTAAACTAAATGACGTTTCAATTTAATAAGTAGTTTTCTTATGTTTAATAATTTTCGTAGTGTTTATATATATACGATTATATGTATTTACTGTGTATATAAAGTTTTACGGTTTAATAGAAGGAGTATAAAAAAGTAGGGAAGTTAGGGCACAGTGGATCTAATTTTTTTATTTTTTAAATTTAAGTAAAAGTTAAAGTACGTATTTTATTTTTTTCAAGGCAAAAGGATTAAAATATATGTGCCTTTCATGATAATAAATCACTAAAATCCACATACTTATTATCTAACGGCCACAGAAAGATTTAAAATAAGTTGTGTTACGTTATTTACCGTGCCCCAGAAATGGGATACAGTGAATCAATGAACACAGGTGTTAATTAATGATAGTAAATAAGGGCATAGCAAAATAACTGCTATGACTGAGGGAGTTAAGACACTGTACACTATACTTTTGGCATACATTTATTAAACAGATTAGTATAAAATCGAAAAAATAGGCATTTTGAAAGTTGGGAAGAAAAAAAAAAACATTTTATTGATAATAAAACTTATAAAAATATAATAAAATTATTCAAATATTATTCATAACTTAAAACTTATAAACTTATTTTCATGTAGTTTGTTTGTTTAAAATGCACAAATGTAATCTTCAGTATCATTAATGGGGCATAGTGTATCAACCTATTCATATACCCCAATTCACTGTGCCAGACCACAACAATTTAAGTTTAAGTCTAATTTCTTGGGACACGAATGTTTTTAAAATAAAAGCAAAACTATTAAAAAGAAGCATAAATATTAATAATTCGAATGAAAAACTTCAACTTTTAAGGTTATTTCAACCATGACCTCCATGACAAGGTAAGAAAATTTACTTTAGTTAAGTAAATACTAATATCTTAACTTAAGACTCTTACAATGTTAAAAGAGTTTGAGGCCAAACTTAGACAGTTATTACTAAAAAATGATCTACCACAAAACTATTTCTAAAAATGCAAAATATCCTTATGATTGATTTATCAATTAAATGTATGTTAATTTTAGAAATCCACTGTACCCCAACTTCCCCTACAGTTTTTTTAAATAAAATTATACCTATTAAGTACAATAAGCTCATAAAAAGTTAATTTTATGATAAAAATAATCTAAAGAAACAAAAACATCATAACCGTTTCGTTCTTTTAATGTCATAATTCACTTTTATTTGGCAAACTTTTTTGACTTCAATACGTTTTGTTTGCTTGTAATATCAATGCTTATATGTAACCGTATTAAAGACTCTGTAGACAAATCAATAAATTTCTCTTCTTTTGTTAAATTTTTAATGTATTAAACTTAACGAGGAACTCAAAAAAAAATTTTTTCAAAGTTACTTTAACAAATACATTTTTTTTCATAAAACGTAATAAATAAAACCACATTAAGATAAATATTATTGAAGTTTTAAGATTACTTTTAAATACTCTAAAAAGTGATAAAATAAACTGAATTTTTCATATAGATGACACAAGTTAATCATTATTTCAATACTTTCAAAACTGCTTGTTTTGATTTTTAGTCCATTTTCAAAATACACGCCCGTGCTTCTCTTTTAAAATCGGCGAATCAGGTTGCGCTCATCACTGATTATTCTGAGTCTGTATAGATTATTCTCAGACTGTATATCTTAGCTATTCTAAACTCCGTTTAATATTCAAAGTTAATTTAACATAACGAAATTACTTTTTTTCAAAATTAATCCGACCTTTCAAAATTCAATTTTAATTTTTGAATTCAATTTAGCTATTCGATAATTTTAAAACATTTTTACCGAACTTTTTTTCTTTTAGATAACGTTGTATTCGAAAAGTTTTCAAAAATTGATCCTAATTAAAATATATGAAAGCAGAATTTTGTAAAATTGCTAGTTTAAAAAATTATTATTTTATAAACAAAAAAAATAAAGTATCATTTGAAGTAAAGACGCAGTAAGGGAAGGAGGGGAGTTGAAAATGATAGTTTGTCCAGGAAGATGTCCAATGGGGGACAAATAAAACGGTCCCTGAAAAAAAAATTATTTAACAATGATATAGGAAATTTTAAGAAAAAAAAGAGGCCAATCACGGTTGCTGTTCTAGGCAGCTTGAAGTATCTCGGTATCCGTGATTTGAAGTATAAACTTAAACTCAAATCAATTGGTTCAAAAAAAAAAAAAAAAATTAAAACAATGATATTAAAATATAAAGGAACTCTAAACTAAAACTATGTTTGTAAAAATGTATAACTATTTTATATACTTTATAGATTTGTTTACCTCTAATTAGACAATATATAAATTATATACAAGAAAATACACACACACAGAGGCCATTTTACAGGGAGAGGGGGTATTTGACCCCCCAAAAAAAGGTGATTTTTAAGTTATAGTCGATTTTTTTTACGAATTTAGTTGGCTAGTCGGGTATTTGACACAACTCAGTTGGTTAAATTTTAGTTTTGAGGACCTTTTTTTTTTTTTTACGAAGCAAGTCGGTACTTTTTATGGATTCACCCCCCCCCGTCTTATTTTACTTAATATCGTCTTTGCACACAAACACACGCATACACACGCAAACACACACACACACACACACACACACACACACACACACACATATATATATATATATATATATATATATATATATATATATATATATATATATATATATATATATATATATATATATATATATAGTAAACTACCTGAACGACAGAGAATTTTCCAATCTGATTAACCGAGAAATCATTTAAGTGATCATTTCCATCCCAATAAAAACCTTTAAATATCAACTTTGTTTCTGCTTGTAGGTAAAAACTTATATTTTGAATAGAACATAAACAGTCAGTTGTCATGTTTACACGAAGATTTATTTCACTAATAATAAAATAGCAATTAAAAAAAAATGCATTCAAATACTTTTCATTTTAAAATATCATTTATAATTACTAAATGTAAGTCAGACAAAAAACTCAGACAAAAATTACTTACTTTAAGTTTTGCTTTGCAGATATCGCAGTTATTAATTCGCAGAAATTTACTAAATCAGTATTAAAAAATTATGCCTTCAAAAAAATGCTTAGTTTTCTCTAACTTTACTTACTTATCTACTTAAAAAAAAAATATTTAAAAAAAAAAAACTTTTTTAATACTACATTTTTTATTTTTGAGAATCATTAAAACCTACCCATATATTTTTTTATTATTTATTTATTTTGCCGTTGATAAATATTACAAAAAAGAAATTACAGTAAAAGAAAATCCTGGCCGGAGCAAGAAAAAGACAGGTTTTCTTATTACCGAGCCCTGTCACACAAAAATTTATATGCACAATAAATGATAGATGACAAAAAGACAGTATAAATACAAAAACAATAACAAAACAAAAACTTCAGAAATAAAATAATTTGTTGCTAACAATCTTCCAGCAGAATAATTTTTAAAATAAAAACGTAAAAACGACAGAAAATCATGAAATTTATAAAAACACAAAAAAAATGCGTTGTTTAATTAAAAAAAAAAAGCAATATATGTAAACATAAGTATTTGGGCTGATTATTTAATACCATCAAAAATATGAACGAAAAATACAATATTATTTTCGTTATCTTTTATACTACTGGTTTGAAACCATTTTAATAAAAGCTAAAGAAAATGTTAAAGATTTAATTTACTTTTAAGTAATTTAGTTTAAACCTTTAAATTGTTTTCAAAAAAGGTATTTGAAATCTAGTATATCGAAATCCATGTTTAGTAAATGCCGTTTTGAATCATCCTTAAAACTTTGCAAAGTGCAGTTTAAAACGAAGTTTTGTTTTTTACTAAAGATTGGAAGAAATTTTTTCCAAACTAAAGGTCCCCGATATTGATTTTGGTACGAACTTAATTTAAGAAGGTTTATGGGAACCACAAAGTTATTCACTGAAAATTTGGTGGGATATTTATGGGAGATTTCATTAAAGTAGGATTGAAATGTTACTGGAGAAAACCCAAGTTTTGCTTTAAACATAAATAACATTACTTGATGAATATCAGGCTTATAAATATTTAAAGCTCCAAGCTGACGTAAAAGAGGTTCGCATTGTGTTTTTCTATTTGCCCTAAATACTATGCTGCAAGCATGTTTTTGTTTACTATAAATATTTTTGCGTTTAGTGTGATTAGTGCTACCCCAGGAAATGTAACAGATATGTAACATTTGAAATATAGCTGTGTATAAACGAAAAATATAAAAACATAATGAAAGATAGCTGTGTATAAACGAAAAATATAAATTTTTTAAAGATTCGTTATTAAGAAAAGGTTTTGTTCGGTATAACATGGCAATATTTTTTGAGATCTTACCTTCAATATATTCAATACGAAATTTCCATGACAATTTTTCATCTAAGAGCACTTCTAGAAAGTTTGTAGTCAATATCCTTTTAATTATTTCATTATTGATTAAAAGATTGGGTAGTTTAAGAAGAATATTCTCAGCTTTACTAGGTTTATGGAATAGGATAAATTTTGTTTTCTCTACATTTAATGATAGTCAGTTACTTATAAACCACTCGTTTATCTTATCTAAATCTTTGTTAAACATTTTAAAACATGACAACTGTATTTCATACATAGACAAATAAGAAATTTATGGAGGTTGAGAACGGATTTGGAAGTAATGAAATAAAGAGCATGATAAAATAAACCAACTAAATCAGATCTTAGCAGTGCTAATAATTACCTTTGTGAGGTGTTATTAAATATGCAAAGTATGTAATGTTTTAAAACTGTTAATGTTTAGTACCCAGGTTAAACTGGTTAACTTTGTGTGGCAAATTGAAAAAAACTTACTGTTTTTGTATTTGAGAAGGTTGCAAATTTTATAATTATTTCATAATAATTTTAAATGAGAATAGTAAAAAATTATTTCATCAACTTGTTGCTCTCATGTTATGGGTAGAGGGGAAAAATTTTTGGGCTTATTTGCTCCAAGCCTCCAATCATCGCAATTTTTTGCAAACCCTCATTATTTGACATAAGTATAAGCATGCAAATGTTTGGAGTTAGCTCCATATCTGGAACTTAGCTCTCCCAAAGACCAAAGAAAGCTGGTCCGCCTCTACAGAAATACTCATTTCAATTTAAATTATCAGTGTTAGATTTTATCTTGTTTTAGAAGCTTAAAGATATATAACTTTTTTAGTAACAGAGGTTCAAAATTAGTTAGGTTAATTTGGGCCGCTACATGGGTTGATTTAGGCATAAGTGTGGCAAAAAAAAATTTTTATGAAATAATTTTAATGATTTTGTGTAAGTATTAGCGTACTTTGGGTTTTGTAATGATAAAAAAGTTGAACAAAATATTAACAGTACCAAGACCGGCACAATGAGGGAGAAGGGGTGTGACACCCCCCCCCCCCATAAATGATTTTTTCGTTGATTTAGTCGGAAACTTGGCCCTTTTTGACAAGTCAGTTGGCGAATGTAGGCTCTTCAAACAAGTTAGTTGGTGAATTTAGACAGTCAGGCGTTAAATGTCAATAGGGCAGTCGGAGAACTTTGAAAAACGAGGACTTTTTTTTTTAGTTGGCAAAAGTTATTATGGCACCAATCTCGCGCCGGCCGTAAGCAGTACAATACTAAATCCGTATAAATCTTTGTAGAATCCGTATAAATCTTTGTATTATACAACTAAATCAGTATAATTCAACAATTCAGTTTTTTGTTTGAAATAGGACTTATATATGCCTGTATTTTAGAACATGTACTTTGCTGTTTTTATTAATTAAATGCACCTTTTAGTGACTTATAGTAAAATTTAGACCCAAAGTCATCCTAACACGTTTGTTGACTTTAGCTAACCATTTAAACTTTTTAAAAATACATTAAGTGCTTAACTTATGATTGTGAGACAGTTTTAGCTATCATTTCTATACACATCTAACAGTATTCGATGTTTGAGAAAATAAATTTTATGGTTTTTATGCAACAGACTTTATAATACACAATAAGTTAAAGCACTTACGTGATAATCAATAGAATTGTTATAGCAATTCAAGCTATTTTTTAATGAAAATTTTTAGGGACATTATGAGGATTTTTGTTTATTATAAATTGACGTAAAAATGTTTAAAAACTAGATTTTTACTTATTGAAGATAAAAGCATCTTAGTTTAACTTTGCTTTTGTTGCTAGAATATTAAACTTCACAATCATTTACTTAGGTAAAATTGATTTTAATTAAAAAAAAAAAAAAGTGATTTATGTCCTATTGTTAATGATCATTTAAAAAACTTAGGCAGTTGAAAATGTTTTGTTAATTCACCTCCACAAGGCCAAGAAGGCCACTACAGAAAAGGAGGCTACTTAATTGTGGTTACAATCTCTCTCAACTCCATAACTCCGAAAAACGAACCTTAATAAACAAGGCCATTGCGCAAAGAAACAAGTTGATTGCGGTACTGCCAAGGGTGTGATGGGGATCTAACTCGGAACTTCTCGCTATTGAAGCGAGCGCTCTACCACTACACCACTAACGCAAGTATACTACCCACTACACAACTATCGCATGTATAAAAAAGCTGCATAACTTAATTTCTTTTTATTGCTGTCTTTTTAGATTTTTAACTTTTATTTTAAACAGAATTTGTAATTTTTTTTTGTAGGCATATTCACAAGTAAGTTTATATAAGAAACTATTTTTTCTTTTATTTGAGATGTTTTTTGTTTTTTTTTACAACTTTGATATATTTACACATCGTTAGGTTATAACTACATGACATAATATAATCCCACGTAAAAATATAATAATACCACATAATAAAAATTGGTTTAACAAGTATATCTATGTATAGCGTAAATTAATAGTGTTTCTTATCATAAAAATTACCAGTAATTTTAAAAAATAAAAGAATAAAAATTAGAAAAGAAAAAAAAAAGACAAGAAATTTTTTGGTACTTCAGATATATGCGTGTTGTGGTAAAGGAAAACTCGTAGAAGTCTAGGAAGACTTTAAAAGGTTAAATAAAGTCTATTTTATTTTTATATATAGTCAATATTTTTGGATATGATTTTGTAATATAGGTACGGACCCCGGTAGGAAATAGAAAACCGTGAGAACTTTGTTGTACTTTTGGGCAGTGTGAAGTTGCCTGTTGCTCTTGTCATATACCTATTAGAGTTTACTTGAAAAGAATTTATTTAAAAAATGCGATGGGACCAGTCCAAGTTTTTAAGCATAAGTAGAACATTTTGGTAGATGTTGATTTGGTAAACATTTAGTGCATTCAAAGTTTTTAGTAAGGGTTCAACGTGGGTCAGTTTATCTTTATTATAAACTAATCTTGATGCATGTTTTTGACTTATGTAAATAGTACTCAATTTGGATTTGTGTGTACTTGCCCATGTAATAATAGCGGATGTAAGAAAAATTAAGCAATTTAAGATTATGTTGGGATAACATAGGTTTAACTTTGTAGAGTATCCCAATATTTTTTGAAATTTTGGTGTTTATTGAACTTATATGGGCTCTCCAAGATATATTTTTGTCAATTGTTTTCCCAAGAAATTTAGTTGTTTCTGTTCTTTCAATATTTACCTTATCTATTTTTAGTGAGGGAAGGGTAGTTGGTATATTATTTTTTTGTTTTTTGGAATAAAACAATATGTATTTTGTTTTTTTTTGTATTTTGTGATAACCTATTTAATTTCAACCATAAATTTAATCTTTTAAGCTTTTTGTTCATACATTCATAAATGTCTTATTTTTACATTATTTTATTCATCAATTGAGTACGATGAATAAAATAATGTAAACGGCAAATATAATTTCATCAAGTTTTTCCGAGACTTTTGTAAGGTCATTAATATATAGAAGAAACAGAAGAGGTCCAAGAATGGAACCTTGGAGACACCGCACTTAACTCTTAGTAGTTTTAAGTGTTTAAAATTATCTGAAAAGACACATTGTTGTCTGTTACTTAGATTTTGAACCAGTCAAAGGTTATGTTTTTTATACCATAGCTTTCCATTTTTTTAAGTATGATATTATGGTTTACAGTATCAAACGCTTTTGACAGATCTATAAAGATGCCTAGATCATACTGTTTTTTATCAAAAGAATCACTTATGTTGATAACTAGATCTGGATTGCGTGTTGAGTTAAATATTGTTTTTGGAAACCGAATTGCTTTTTATTTAGGATTCTATTTTGGATTAAATACTCATACAATCTGTTATAGATTATTCTTTCGAGAAGCTTAGAAAAGGTAGGGAATACCGAGATAGGTCTATAGTTATTAATTAAGTATGATTCACCTGTTTTAAATATTGGTACTACTTTAGCTACTTTTAACTTGTCCGGTACAACTACTGTTTTAATCAAAGACTTAAAAATTTTAAATATAGGTTTATTTATCGTTGTAAAGACATTTACCACTACCCTACTTCAGATATCATCTATACCTGGAGTTTTATTTAATTTTAAGGAATTTAGAGCAATATTAAGTTCTTGGTAGTTTAGTTCTTTGTATTTTAGTTCGCTCTGGATATCACTTAGGTATGATTTAAATAAACTATTAGGAGACTTAATTTTCGAGGCAAGATTAGGGCCAATATTAACAAAAAGTTCGTTGAATTTTTCAGCAATCTTATTTTTGTCACTGTACTCTATATTGTCTATGATGATTTGAACAGGTAAACTATTTGATTCAACTTTTTTGTTCCCATTTATTTCTTTTATCGTATTCCATGTTTTTTTTATGTCACCAGTAGCATTTTTTATTTGGTTAGAATAGTAATTTTTCTTCAAACTTTTTTTTATTTTTTCAAATAAATTTTTGTATTGTTTGAAAGTATTTAGATTTTTTTTCATTTCTACTTTTTAAATACTTGATGTAAAGTTTTTATTATTTTTTTTTTGAAGACTTTTTTATACCTCTAGTAATCCATGGACATTGTAAGTATTTTACTTTTAATTCTTGTTCTATTATAGGGAAGTGATTATCATAGTGCTTTAAGAATATTTCTATAAATTCATTATAAACAGAGTTGGTATGATTAAGGTTGCATTCTTGGTAAATCCTGTCTCACTTCACTGCCGATAGTGTGTCTTTAAACTGTTGAATAGTTAAGCTATTAATTTTTTGTTTATAGACTTTGATTTTAGAGTTATTATTTTTTTATCTTGAAAAAAGGAAAAGTATATCGGAAATTGATCGGATATATCCATTTTGATTACACCTGCTTTTAATGAAGAACCATAAAATGAATTAGTCAAAATGGTTTGAAAGTAATTTGAAGAATTCTGTGTTAGAGCACAAAACGATTAAAAACTACTGTAATGTATATAGAGCACATGTATTACATAAATATTAAAATCAGTTAAGATAAAGATGGTAAAAATAAAACGATTTTTTTTTGTAACCAGATGCCAAGGAAAAACGAGATTCTAAGCCGTTATCATATTGTAAAAAATATTTTTAACAGTGTTGACTCAAAACAAAGACTTTCATACAACTTTACTCATGAGTATCTATTTGAGTCAATATAGGGGAGAGTGAGAAGAAGTGGAACACAAAAAACATTTCTTCAAAATAGCTGCAATATCTTTTTTATGTGATGTATGAACAAAAAAGTCTGAACAAATGAAGCAACATTAAGGGCAGATGTGTTTCGCCCTTAATCAGTTTTCGCGTCAAATGAAATTTAGAAAAAAGTCTGTTATTTGCGTCTTTTGGGTAACTGTCGTCAGAATAATCAATATTTTGATGGGGACAGTTTTGAATTAAGTTAAAACGCTGAGAGTCGGTTATTGGAAATATCCATTTTCTCGCATTTTTGTTAATAAATGAATCGCTAAAATGAATTGTTTGTTCTTGATTTACTGAGTCAATCTTGGCTCACAGCTGATACATTTCACTCTGAAGCTGGTTCTGTGTCAGAAACCAAACAAACATGTCAAGAGATTTATCACCAGATTCCCATGCTCTTCCTATACCTCTGTCTCTGGTTGGTTTTTCAGACATGATTTTGAACTTATGTTTGGACTAATGAAAAAGTTATAGTTGGGTACTTGCTGAATTTCAGGTTTTGATTTAATTATTTTTTTATTGTATTAACTTTAGGTTAAGATAAAAGAAGCAAAAAATTTTTAATTAACTCTTTAAATTTACGTGTAATTAATTAAATAAAGAGTTGAATTTTATTTATAACAATTTATAATATTCACTTAACTCGTTATTATTTTTATAACAGATTGTAGTTATAAGCAATAGCTGCACTAAATGCTTAAATAATTGCACTATATTTAATATTTATATTGAGGAAGCTGCATAAGCACGAATCGGCATATGTGCGAACTGGAAAAAATGCGAAGCGTAGCAAAAGCTGGTATAAGTGCGAACTAGCATAAGTAAGAATTGACATAAGTGAGCTGAACAAATTTGCAAATATTGGCATAAGTATAAATTGGCATAAGTACGAAGCAGTTACAAAAACTGACATAAGTGCGAACTGGCATTAGTGCGATTTGGTATAAGTGCGCCGAATTAAGTTTCAAATATTAGCATAAGTGCAAATCATTGTTTCGCATTTATGCTAATTCGCAAAATGTTTGCAAATTTGTTTGGCGCACTTATGCCAATTCGCACTTTTGCCAGTTCGCACTTGTGCCAGTTTTTGTAACTAATTTGCACTCATGCCAAATTGCACTTGTGCCGATTCACATTTATGCCAATGTTTGTAAATTTCTTTGGCGCACTTATGCCAATTCGCAGTTATGCTAGTTTGCACTTACGCCATTCGCACTTATGACAGTTCGCACTTATGAAATTCGCGCCTATTCAATCGTCCCTTTAAATGATAACTTAACAAACTAGGTTAGTTTGGTTATAATTTAAAAAAAACTTTAACTTGAATTCGATTTTATTTAATGTCTCAGATTTTATAATTGCTTTACTGATAACCTGACGCGTGTCACGTGCTGCAATCAAATAAAAATGGAACAGAATGAGATCAAATTTTTCATAGATCTAGAATTGAATATTAACATTTATTCCTTGTTAATTATATAGTTAAAATTACGTTACGCCTTGCAATAATAAACAATATTTAAAAATGCATTTATATTTTCAGAAATAGTTAGAATAAGATTGATAATTAGAAAATGATATTTATTTAAAGTTAAAGTAAATAATACCAATGATAAAACTGACAAATAAACATATTTTCGTCGAGCAAAGCAAAATATGATATGTAAAAATATTATCAATTATGATTAAGATACAATTTTTTTTTTTGGGTATATTTTTGCAAGACCACTTAATGCGCGAGGCAGTCGGGAGTTGCCGACATTAGATTATTAATTAAGATAATTTAATTAGATGAGAGCCGCCTCTAAGCGGCTTTCATCTAATTAAACCTTATTAAATTTTTTGCGTTGTTAAAATAGTATCATCGCGGATGAATAAATCTGTGGCGCGATATTTTTGTGCTAAAACAAAAAAACATAATTTTTTTATAAAGAGAAATATGTTACCTAAAAATCCAATTGAATTTTGTTTGAATAACAATGCATAGAAATATTTAGTTTTGACTTTATTTAAAGATGATATTAACTTTGTTTAAAGATATGAGCATGCTCAAAATACCCAATGTTTTTTATTAAAATTAGCATTAAAATTACCTACTTTAAAATCTTAAAACAGCAGTGGTTTTAATTGTTTTCTAAATAAAAAGGAAACATAGTAAAATATTGTAATATTATATATATACATATATATATATATACATATATATATATATATATATATATATATATATATATATATATATATATATATATATATATATATATATATATATATATATATATATATATATATATATATATATATATATATATATATATATATATATATGTATATATATATATATATATATATATATATATATATATATATATATATATATATATATATATATATATATATATATATATATATATATATATGTATATATATATATATATATTTACTTTTTTTTTGTTTTGGATTAAGCTCTCTAGATTGAGTTTATTCCGATTGCATAAACTTATGACATCATCTAGAAAAGGGTGCTTAGCGGTTTGGTTTTTAAACTGCGAATTAACAATACCAGAGGTTGTTTTATTACTCAATATGCGAATAAATAAGTTTAACTTGTTTTGTTGTACAATTGTTGATATATCTTGGATGTAAAATAAAGAATGAATATAATTTTTGCTGTGTTTGGAAACATCGAAGAGTGACTTCAGTGCATTCCTCCCTATTATATCAATCTTTTGCATTAGTCTCTCTTTATAGTCCCAAAGTTCAAGACCATACGTAAGTATCGGAACCGCCAATGTTTTATATAGCTGGACTAATAAGAGTGAATTGAATTATATAGCTGGACTAATAAGAGTGAATTGAATCACGAATAAGAGTGAATTGAATTATTGCCTTGAATTTTGATATTCTATTATCAATATTTTAATGATTAAACGAGGCAAAAGAAGAGCTTTTAGTATCCCATATAAAACCTAGATGATTAAGTTTATCATCCAGTTTTATATGTTGGTGGCCGATTGTTATCGTGCAGTTTGCGATGTGTTTTTTTTCCAGTAAACAAGAACTCGGTCTTATTAGCATTCAACCTAATACAATTTGCGTTAGTGTATATATTACAAGCTGCTATAAGCTTTTTTATTCCAGACAGGGTAGAACTAAGAAGAATGATGTCATCAGCGTATGCTTTCATGGTACAATGACGATATAGTATTAATAATATAAAGCGGTAATTTTTTATTATCGTATAGTTTCTCAAATAAAATGTCCCAGCTACAGCTGTCAAATGCTTTTTCAGCATCTAGGGAACAGAGATGAGGTGAGTTGTTGTTGTTGTAATGTTTTACAGTTTCACTTATAACAAATTCAACATGTAAGGTTGAACTGTTTTTAGTAAAACCGAATTGAAGAAGATGAGTTTCTTTTATCTCTGGACAGACTATTAAAATAAGATATTCTACTAGTTTTGTAAAGATTGGAATGATGCTAATACCACGGTAGTTATTTGGATCAGTTAATGATTTTTTATAAGATTTAGCAAGAGGTATAATAAGTGATGTAGCCATCGATTTTGGGGTTAATAATAAAGTTAAAAGAATTTCTTTAGCCACTTTGTTAGGGCTTCGCAACGTGCATGTTTTAAATGTTCTGGAGAGATTCAATACGCATCTTTAGTCTTGTTTAATTTTAGGCGAGAGATAGCCGTTTTAATATCTTCATCTGATATTATCTGATAGTTATCTCAAAATCCTCATTATCAAAACTTTGATCAATACATTTCACCAAACTGTCATCTTTGAGTGTTTGATCAACACTCAAGTTCACATTCATCAAAATTAACTTTATTTTCAGTTAAAAATCCTGCTGATATTTCTGTTTCTACCTGTACAAAAGAAATTTCCTGACTTTCTCTTAAATTTGCTCTCGCACTGACATGCTCAAAATGATCATCAAGTTCTCCTATCACCATTTTTCGGCTTTTCATCTGGTCCTGATTAAAAAGTAAATCTAATTCCTTGTCCGATATCAGTATGTGTCAATAAAACTGCAAACTTCTGTGAATTTCCAAATCATCACCCGCCCAAAACAATTCTATAAACAAAAAAACTGTATAGCTAAATTGCGGACAAGCAATTAAAAGTTTCAGCGCCATCTTTGGAAATCTGTCTCTTAGAAACAGGTAATGTTGAATAATGTGCTTCCTCAGAGGAAGTTGGTTTCTCTTCATTTTTCAATAATGTTGAATAATGTGCTTCCTCAGAGGAAGCTGGTTTCTCTTCATTTTTCAATAATGTTGAATAATGTGCTTCCTCAGAGGAAGCTGGTTTCTCTTCATTTTTTCAGTAATGTTGAATAATGTGCTTCCTCATAGGAAGCTGGTTTCTCTTCATGTTTTCAGTAACGTTGAATAATGTGCTTCCTCAGAGGAAGCTGGTTTCTCTTCGTTTTTTCAGTAATGTTGAATAATTTGCTTCCTAAGAGGAAACTGGTTTCTATTCATTTTTTCAATAATGTTGAATGTGCTTCCTCAGAGGAAGCTGGTTTCTCTTCATTTTTTCAGTAATCTTGAATAATGTGCTTTCTCAGAGGAAGCTGGTTTCTCTTCATTTTTTCCAAGGTAGCTCCAACAAGGAATTTCGCTCTACAAGTAGACCATTTATAAACATTTGGTTTCTTTCTTTTTTTTCAATACTCAGTTCTAAGCATAGTAACATTTCTTGATACCCTTGTTGTCATTTTTTGTTTTATCTAACAAAAAGATATTTAGGATTAATAATTTTGCTCCATTTTATCTTATTTAAAAAATCTGATTAATTAATATAATTATTTAATAATAATATAATGAAAATATAATATAAACAAAATAATATAATAATTAATATTAAAAATAACAAATCTATTTGATTAAGGAAAATTTAATTAAATTCAAAAACCTAGTTAACATTTATATCGTAAATTAAAATGCTGAAACATTTATATCCATAAAAATTTATTTCCTTTTTTTCTGTAAATGATGACAATTGATATCAATTGCATAGTTACACTGTAGAAAACTCTGGAACATTATATGGCGATTACGTGGTTCTTGATCCACATTGCTCTTAACTAATAAAGGTTGGTTTCCATATATCTAAAATGGTCGTGCAACTGTTGCAAGACAGTCGCGCGATCATATGGAAACATAAGTCGTGCGACAAGTTTTGTCTTGCAAGACTGTTTTATAGTCGTGCCATAGCTGTCGCAGAGTTAGAAAAAATTCCATTTCTACGACAATTGTCGCACGACCCTATAATGGTGAATATTAGAAAACAAAATATTAATAAAAACAAAAAAAAATTCACATCAAAATAAAAGGAAAAATAATCAGGAAAGATTTTAGTAAAGAGAGTTTTCATGCAGGAAGTAAAGAAATATCATGCACTATATGACAAATTCGATACAGAATTTAAGAACAACGTTATTTAAAAAAATGTTTGGGCAGCAATAAGAGTTTCGTTTGGTTTAACTGACCAAGAGTGTGAATCGAAATACAAAAATATTAGGTCGGCTTATGGTCACTTTTCGAGGAAAGAAAAAAGTACACATTCAGGTCAGGACGAACCAATATACGACGACGAAACTTGGAGATAAAACAGCAATAGAGATACAAAACAACAATAACAGAGATATAATAAAAAATGTTGAAGAATTACCTTTATCATGTATAAGTGATGAAAATATGAAGTATGATGAAGAACTAAGTAATCAGGAAGAATTAGAAAAAGAAACTTTAAATGACAATACAAGTCTGTTAACTTTTTTCTAATACATGTAGACCAAGTACATCTAGTAATCAACAAAAATCTTTAAATGAAATAACATCTCCTATGAATATAAGAAAAAAGAATTTAAAAAGATCTGATAAAAATTCAAAACTAGAAGATGCAATACTCACTACTATGAGCAATACTAATGCAACATTAGGAGTTAGTTACTTGAAGAAAATGATGACATTATATATTTTTGTAAATCTGTTTGTGCAAAAATAAAGAGATTACCTCCTAAAACTCAAGCAGTTTCTAAAATAAGCATTCAGCAATATTTAGCTGCTCTGTAATTTCCAGATATTGTTTCATGAAATATAATTTGTTAACATTCTTTTAAAAAATTTCAACATTTTGTCATATGTAATTTTTAAATAGTAATTTAATATATTAATACTACAATATATTATTAAAACAGAAGAATATGTTTTAATAATATATAGTTGAATACATTATTAAAACACATAAAAAAAAATTTGCTTTCCTGTTATATTGTGCCCACAACTAGTTACATAATTATGTTGCCATGAAAATTATCTACTTGGATGATTAAAATATTCTGTTAGCGTTAATCTCACAGTGCTAGCATCTGTTGTGTATCGAGTGCTTATACATTGAGGTAAAATGTTTAAAGTTTTACCTTCAAGTGCAATTTTTCTCCAGTCTCCAGGAATAAGTTCACCAGCAAATCTAGATGGTACATAGTGAATGCTGTCATTTAGTTTTAAGTAATTATCTAAACAAATTGCAGCTTCTATGATGTTGTAAATGTTTTTAGGGGTTGCTTTTATTGGACATCTAAATATTTTCCATTTAGGTACCATAATTCCAGTTTTCAATTGTTCTTCTAGTCCTAGATAATCGATAGTTGAAATTACGTTCTTTGATTGTTAAGTTTTTACTAGAAAAAGGTTCCATTAACCAAGGTTTTATCGCAAAATTATTATCACTAACTAGCTCTGGTGGTATTTGTGTGCCATTTGATAGCCGTCGGTTCTTGGGAAGTTTGAACAAATTATATTTAAAAGTTTTACCCATTTTAGTTTCATTAAATATAGATGCATCATTATCTCTACCATAGTTACCTTTATCTATCAAAGTAAAGCAGTATTTTGCATCACATATGGCTTGCAAAACCATACTATGATAGTTTTTGTAGTTGTAGTAAGCAGATCCACTTGAAACAGAAGCTTTAATGCATACATGTTTGCCGACTATTGCTCCAATGCATATTGGAAAATTCCGCTCATTTTCAAATTCATTTGCTATTTTTTCCCACTCATCTGAACTTTCTGGTACCTTTAAATAACTTGGTTTCAAAACATCCCAAATTGCCTTTGT
Source organism: Hydra vulgaris (assembly GCF_022113875.1). NCBI lineage: Eukaryota > Metazoa > Cnidaria > Hydrozoa > Anthoathecata > Hydridae > Hydra > Hydra vulgaris. The sequence goes on from NC_061166.1 coordinate 75,604, forward strand.
TGTTTCATTGATTATGTTGCATACTGTTGTTCTGCCCAGTCTAAAAAAAAAAGATTGTGTTTGTTGTGAATACCCAGTAGCCAAATATCTCAGGGTCACTGTCAATCGTTTTGAAAGTAATATAGTTTGACGGCCTCGACAAGATTTTTTTGTTATGCTAGGTGAAACCATTGACAGCAAGTGTTCATACCTTTCAGGAGACATTCTGTAAAATCTATAAAAAAATTCTCTGTCATGAAGGCGTAACCCAGGAATTAGTGTGTAAAATGCTCCTTTTTCGCAATGATTTCTAAATAATGAGTGTATCCAAAATTTGTGTTTTCTTTTTATCTTTGTTCTTATTATATATATATATATATATATATATATATATATATATATATATATATATATATATATATATATATATATATATATATATATATATATATATATATATATTTAATATTATTTTAGCTATTACTAAATTGAAATACAAATCAAGTTAGTTAAAGTTAAGAGAAATATTGTCCGAAAGAATTAAAGCTGAAGAAAACAAAATCTTCTTTTTTTGCGAGAAAAAAGTGGTGGGATTCTTGTTTCTTTACAATAATAAGTTGAATCTAAGTTTTATGCAGTAGACATTTTTAACTTGTTACTTTAAAATAATTTTTTGTAAAAACTACACTTCTGTAAATAAAATAATAGAACAATATTTATAAAAATAAAATAATGCCAGTCTTTATTACATAATCAGTATTTGTAACATTTTTATAAATACTTTTTACATAGGCATAAACTAATAGAAGTAATTATGAGAAATATTTTTTATTTTACAAAAATATTTTTAGTTTGATAATTAAAAAAAAAAAGCTATATTTAAGAACGATTGTTTCATAAACTCAGTTACAGGTTCATATTATTTTATTAAGGCATGGACGTATTAAAAAAATATAGAATTTACAACCAGTGTTGTGGCTAGTGAATCAGAGGCTCTTCCCAAAACATGTCATTAGGGCTAAAAAATTTTGAAAATAATCTTTTGCTATGTGTTACTTAAAGAAAAAGCTCCTTGACTTTTGAAATAAGCCCTTAAAAATTTCAAAAAAGGTCCTATAATTGCTGGGCCTTTACCCAGCAAATATATATTACAGCAATATTAGGTCATGCGGAGCATAGCCACTGTTTTGTTTTTGTTGTTTTAACAAAAATTTATAAACGCTTCTAAAATTAATGGAAACAGCTGGGTCGTGCGACAAATATTGCAAAAGTTTTTGCGCGACAGTTGTCGCACGACTGTCGTGCGACTATATAGAAACCAACCTTAAAGGGTTTTTTAATGACAACTTTTATGGTATATTTGAGGATTTTTTTTTTCTAATGACAATTTTTATGTTATATTTGAGGATTGTTTTTTTTAATTTACGTAAATATTTGTAAAAAACCAAAGTTGGATTTAGTGAAAATAAAAGTAAAATGTCAACGTCTTGTTGTGAGAGAATAAGAACCAATAAAAATCAAACATACTTTGTTATTTTTTTAGTCGTTGTAAAAAATTTGTAAACCTCATGTTTTGCTGTTTTATAATATATATATAAATATATATGTATATATATATATATATATATATATATATATATATATATATATATATATATATATATATATATATATATATATATATATATAGATATATATATATATATATATATATAGATATATATATATATAGATATATATATAGATATAGATATAGATATAGATATATATATATAGATATATATATAGATATAGATATAGATATAGATATAGATATATATATATATATATATATATATATATATATATATATATATATATATATATATATATATATATATATATATATATATATATATAATGCAAGATCATCTGAACAAAAACATGTTTGTGTTGATTGTGGTTTGATATTGTAATAATCACGGAAGATTTTAAGTTATATAATTTCGCAATAGTAATATTTTGTCGCATACATTGGACCAACATTGGATTTTGTTCGTAAAAACAATCAACTTTTTGCGATGTATTTTCATACATTAGATCAGCGTTGATTTATATAAATTGAATCAAAGTCGAAATATATACATTGGATCAACATTAGGTTTACATCGTAAAAACAATCAACTATTTGCGATGTTTACGTTGGAACAATGTAAGTGTGCTAGCTTGGTATGACTTGTTGAACGAAATAAAAATTAAACAAAATTTGAAATTTGAAAAATCCATAATAATTTTAGCAGTCTGTATATATTTCATTTTATATTTAATAGATTGAGATTTTTTATTCCGTACAATTTCTTTAATTTCTTGGTAAGTATCTTATATTAAAATGGAGGTTTTACATAAAAAAATTAATTTTTTTTAACGAAAAAGTCATAAAATGTTAAAAAAAATAATTTTTAATTTCTTTTTTAATCTAATTTTTTACTTCGTAATTATAAAGTAAATATCACAACTAATCAAAAATTAATTTTTTTTGGATAAAATGGTACCTGTTAAAAAGATTTTAAAACAAAAGAGAAAACACACGTGCTAAGTTTAACAGGAACCAAAAAAAGATGGAATTGGACTCTTATAGAGGAAATGGATAAAACTAGATAAAATTTAGTACAAACTACTGCAGTCTGTAGTATAACAGGCTTAAATCAAAAATCTGTTTAGATTGTATGTTTTTAAATAACTGCTTAACTAATAAGTATTGCGTAGACTCATTCATGTAGTTCGTGACTTTTATTGAAAATTAATTATACATCAAGCAAGGCCGGCGCGATGGGGGGATTTGACCCCCCCCCTCCCTCATAAATGATTTTTTTTGTTCATTTAGTTGGTAAATTTGACCCTTTTTGACTAGTTAGTGCGTGTGTGTGAGTGAGGGGGGAGGGCATTACTAAAGTTGTAATGGCACCCCTCCCCCCTACGTGACACCTACTCGCGCCGGCCATGATATCATGCTTCAGTTATTAGATTGTATTAGCTTGAATATTTGGATGTGTATAATTAATTTGTAAATTTGTATGCATATGCTACATTTGTTACATTTTATACATTTTTTACTTGAGTAATTGGCTGCACAAGTTGCTGTGTTATTTTTTTTCCATATTAACACAAACATTCTAAGCTCATAGTTTTTAATAATAAAATAAAATTGCTATGCATAAAAAGCATTTTGTGTTGTCTAAAAAATTTTTCAGGGTGAGGCTGGAAACTTTAAAGATCATTTACATACATTAAAAAAATAAGAGATCAGAGTATTGAACATTGTTGCAAGTCACAAGAAATGTTTATTTGAGTTTTTGGTAGTTTAGCGTCAATACGGAGGTATTTTGTACAATTAATTAAATAACTTTTTACCAATTTTAAAAACGATTCATGTGATTTTATGTAGTTTAAGTTTTTTTTATAAATCTTTGATAGACAAAAATATCAAAACTTTTGAGATTTCAATAAAATGGCTAATATACGACCAGACTAATTAAGCGACCCTGTAAACTTAACTATTGCATGTTCGGTTGAGTTATTTTTTTTTTAAACCATATTGATTAGTAAATAACATACTATTTACAAAAGAAGAATGTTTATTTTTTTGACAAGATGCAGGAATAACAGAAATTGGATGATAGTTATTTATATTAGTTGCATTCCTCCCTTCTCTTTCTCCTTTCTTAAAATAATGGTGTTACTCTGAAGTTTTAAGTTTATCATGCAATAACCTATAACAACGTTTCAGTTGATATCGTTGATATTCTTGAATTGCTTTATTTAATTTAATCATCTTAAATGCAGCTTCAAACTCCTGAAAAAATACTTAAATGCAATTTTTATATATTTTTTTGACTCAAAAGATAATTTCTAGAATATGGAATACTTTTTCTAAGTTTGGCCTTTCTAAAATAAAATGTTTATTTTTAATACACTGTTCTTTATTATTTCAGAGTTGAATCTCTTTTTGAAATAGTTTTGTGTTTCATTTTAGCTTCAACCAGTTTTTCAGCTAAATCCAAACGCCGGTAGCACAAATGTGCCTTAAGGACAACTCGAGATCAGTTAGGACAATGGACATGTTTTTAACGTTGCTACCCGAAAACACTCGTTAGCAAAACCAAATAACAGCAATTTTTGTATCGAATAATCAAGCCAACGACATTCAAAGCATTCAACCTTTTTTAACTTCTTAAAAAAATCCCACAGAAAAATGGCATCTTAGAGAACTCTCACCTTGCGAATATTTTTTGCTTAAGTTACGTTCTTATTTCGACCAAGTAAATAAATTTGTAGCAACTTAAGATGAACATAATCATATATCTTTCCTATCAAAGGAAACATATACCTTTCCTATCAAAGTCAATATTCTGGCTCTTAATTGCATTGTTTGAACATGTATCTTTCGTGACTTTTTATTGCAAATTAGCCAATTTATTGACCACTTCTTATAAAGCCAATTGACTGCTTTAACCACATGTTAAAAATTAGGAAAATTGTTTTGTATCTTCTTTATTCTGAACATCCAAAGTTAATGCTGCCAAATGTAATAGCGGCTCATGTAAGAAATTTAAGTAAAGCATCTCTTGGTGTTGTAAGAAAACTGCCCTTCTCCGGTTTATTGACCACTTTTTATCCGGTTTTCTTTTGACTCGAAATATATTTTAACATTTTCACCATAAAAAAAAAAATTATAACAAAAGAGAAAATTATATTAAAGATTTTTTAAATTTACGAAAAAGTAGAATTATTTTCTTCCTTTTCTTTCATAACCTTTTAATTCATTACATTAAAATTTACCTTTGTTCTAAAAACTTATGTAATTCTAATGCCCCTTTGGTAATTGCAATAAAAAACAACTTTCTGAGCATCCGAATATTAAGCTTTTAATTGTGAGGACTCATGAGTAACATAATTTACTAGTCTATTTGAGTTAAAAGAAAACTCGCTTTCTCCGCTTTTATGCGTTTTAATGCAGCAGACTTGAATAAAAATTTTAACATTTTCACCAAAGAAAAGCAACAAGGGTTAACTTTGGATTTACAAAATTAATTAAATTTTTTATTTAAGCTCCGCTAACTAATTAAATAGTGTTACTTTGTTTAATTTGTTAAGTCTTGTGAGAACGAGAGACCTCTATAAAGTAGAGGCCCTAGTAATCTCCTTTGTTTGTTTATGTTTAAAATCGACCTTGATAGCTTAACACCCTGAAACGTTGTGATATATAAAAGTATGATAAAAAGCCTAGGTTTTGAACTTAGTACATATATATATATATATATATATATATATATATATATATATATATATATATATATATATATATATATATATATATATATATATATATATATATATATATATATATATATATATATATATATATATATATATATATATATATATATATATATATATATATATATATATATATATATATATATGTATATATATATATATATATATATATATATATATATATATATATATATATATATATATATATATATATATATATATAAATATATATATATATATATATATATATATATATATATATATATATATATATATATATATATATATATATATATATATATATATATATATATATATATATATATATATATATATATATATATATATATATATATATATATATATATATATATATATATAAATATATATATGTATATATATAAATATATATATATATATATATATATATATATATATATATACATATATATATATATATATATAAATATATATATATATATATATTATATATATATATATATATATATATATATATATATATTATATAACTAAGTATATCCTTGGAGTTGCGGCAGCGTAATAGTGTGTTGAGGGAAAAAAAATTATAGACCTGCGTTAATAACCCGTTTTCTATTGTACATAACGCGTTAATAAGTTTTATTACCCGTTTTGTTCAATGTTTTCTTCCAACGCATGCCTTATGACGTTGTCTGCGAAGATATGGTGTTTGTTTCTAAATTTTTTTTTCTTTATTAGAAACAGAACAAATTTTAACTTTTTGTATTAAGTTTTTGCTAATATGGTTGCAGGTTTTTCTTAACTTCTATCAAATAAACTTAAGAAACCTGTATTATTTTTGATGATGGCAAATTAATTTTATTTTGCATTGGTTTGGATTCTATATATATTTGTTTTGATATTTTTGTTTTTGATTTTTTGAGTAAGATTTTTTTAGTTTTTTATTAAGTTTTTTTATTTATTGTTAACTTTAGAGTAGTAAAAAAAAGAAAAAATTAGTGTTGCTTTGATAAATATGTTTAATCAAAATAATGACATTGAAATAAATGATAGGCTAGATGAAGTTATGTATTTACAAAATGATGTAAGTGCTATAAGACGTGTTGAAAATAGTCGTAGACGAAACGAAAGAAATAGACTTAGGCGAGATGAAATTAATCATTTGCAAAATGAAAGAAATAGGCTTATTCGAGAAAACGTTAATCGTCGCCAAAACGAAAGAAATAGGCTCGTTCGAGATAATGTTATTCGTCGCCAAAATGAAAGAAATAGGCTCGATCGAGATAATGTTAATTGTCGCCAAAATGAAAGAAGAGCTGTTGGACAAGGACGAATGTATTCTATAGCGAAAAGTAATGCTATTCCAGATTATAATTATTTAGGAGAAATGAATCAAATTTGTCAGCACTGTGGTGCTAAGAAATTTCCAGATGAAACACATTTTTTATGTTGCCATAATGGTAAGGTAACTTTGCCTCCACTTTCACCAATTACACAAGGATTTGTAAATATTCAAGGGTGTGACTTGGCAATATGTTAAGCAAGATTGTTAACTTTGCCAGCCAAGCGGTGAACTTAGAGCAGAGGCGCGACTTGGCAGAATTTTGTGCCAGGCGGTGTTACTGCTTTAGAGCTAGGTTGTGTTGTCTAGCTTTTTTTAAATATTCTGAAAACACATAATGTCTGGTAATGTTTTGTGTAATGTGTATAAAAGAGCATGCAACCTTGATCCTTAAATTTGAAATAATTGAATAACCAATATTGAATATAAAAGCAAATATACTATATTAAAGTTTAGTAAAAGGATAAATATAGATAACTCAAAATTGGTTTTTTAGTTTTGTTTTTCATATTCTTTTAAAAATGGTTTATTATTTTCCACTGGATTTTAGAGTCAAGGGTGTAAATATTAGTTATATAGGTGTAAATATGTGTTAATGTTATGTGTTATTGTTATAATGTTGTAATGTATTGTTATAATGTATAATATTTTTATATTGTTGTGATGTTTTATGTCGATAGACAGCTTGGCTTACATTGCCGTTGGTGTCTATATATATATATATATATATATATATATATATATATATATATATATATATATATATATATATATATATATATATATATATATATATATATACATATATATATATATATATATATATATATATATATATATATATATATATATATATATATATATATATATATATATATATATATATATATATATATATATATATATATATATATATATATATATATATATATATATATATATATATATATATATATATATATATATATATTATATATATATATATATATATATATATATATATATATATGTATATATGATGTTATAATTCCGTTACTTTTTTTTATTTTAGATTTTATTATATGACGTATTAATACGATATAAAAAAAAAAAAAAACTTGATTTCCTAAATTTGTAAAACTTTGTTTGTTTGTTAAAAAGATATAAAGACATTAATATATATATTTTTATCGATGTTTTCCCTATCTTATGCTTTAATAATTAGTTGTTCGTATCTAATGTGATCTTCGTAAACGGCGGGGGGTCGTAATTAAAAACAAACTTTAGAATTTTTAAAAACACAGGGAGACTTGCAGTTTTGCGCATTTGTCAAATATTAAGTTGAGTAGTTTAGTCTGCAATTGCAACACTTTTGAGGAAAGAAAAAATTCTTATATATGTAAATCGTTGTTTTACGCTTTATTATATTGTTAAAAGGTCTTCATCAAAAATTGATTACTCTTAATAAAAAAAACTCTACTCACATGGCTACCATTAAAACAAAAAAAGGGGAGGGGCTCTTAATTAGCGGAGATGTCAAAATATTGACGAAACCGAAACTTTGAGTATTAAAAGGAATATTTAGTAAATGGCAGCAAATTACTTTACCGTTTGCAAAAAACTACCAAAATAAAGAGACCATCTATTCAATATAGAAATGGTCAGAGTTTAGAAGGCTTAACATGATCGGATCCGGTTATCTTTGTTTGCAAACATGAGATTATGTCACGCTAACAACCTCAAAAGTCAATTTAAAATATTTTTAGTAGCAAAATGTAATATATACAAGTATAAATGAGATAGTATAGTAATACTCTTTTATGATTTTTTAGCTAATAAAATGGATTTAAGACTAGATTGATTTTGGTTTCCTGTTAAACCGGAGTAAATAAAGATTAGAAGGCTATTTGGTCCCGACAGAATATGCGACAAGTTTGTATTTAACTCATTTACACAAAAATGGAATTGAGGCAAGTTAGCTCCTAAATTATCTATATGTACAGGTATGTTTATTGCACATATTAGTAAATAAACTAATTAGTTGCGTAATGAGTTTAAATTTTAGACATTTTTAAAAGTTGATAATCATAATGTACTTAATTAAACATGCTAATCGTGATGTTTTTGCATAGCTAAAGTTAAATGCTCTTTTACTTTAGTTACTGCGCTCAGTGATGCGCAGTTTTGTTTGTGCGCAGTTTTTCTTCTGTTCTGGAATTTTGAGATTGGAATTTCCAGACTTCTTTTAAAAAGCGCGTTTTCGTTATAAATTTTCTTTACATCTAATCGTACCTATCAAGTAGGTCATATTTTGCATAATCAATTCAATCGTTTTCATTTTTTATATCTTAACATGTCTATTACCTTTATTAAATTTGTTTTTAAGCATATTTTTTTTTTTTTTTTTTTTATATCGAACAAATAGAATGAATCAGGTTGAAGATGAAGGTTTGTATTTATTTAAATGTGTATTATGTTACAGATGTATAATGTTATGTTGTTAGTTCTTAAATTTATGTTTATTTTTAGTTGTTGAATTACTAAGAAGTAAGTTTTGTTTTATTTTGTTAAAAACAAATGTTATAAATTGCATTTATATGTTTGTTAATTTAAATTAACTTTACAATATTAAAATGGTTTAAACGAACTTTAAATTTTTGTAAATGAAAGATTAAATTTTTTTTATTATTGAAGAAATTAAACTAGATCTAAGAATGAGTCGACTTAAATGTTTGTTTGTTTTTCTATTTAGATGATGACAATATTTAAGCAAGTAAGTTAAAAAGCATTTTTAAATTTTTAAAAAGAAATAAAAATTCTTTTCAATATATATCTGTTTTCTTTGAGGTAGATTTAAAGTTTCAGGTTTTTAAAATCATATATATTATAAGATATAAGAATGAGTCGACTTGAATGTTTGTTTGTTTTTCTATTTAGACGTTGGTAATAATATTGAAACAAGAAAGTTATATAGCATTTTTAAATTTTTCAAAAGAAATAAAAATACTTTTCAATATATATCTGTTTTCTTCGAGGTAGATTTAAAATTTCAGGTTTTTAAAATCATACATTTTATAATATTAAATTCCTTTTTACTTTAAAAATATCCATATTATGGTTACACTGAATCGTAAAAAAGTTATTAAAGTTTATTAATAAGGTAGTAGATTATTAGAGAAGATTAAATTGTTTCATCTATTTAATCAACTTAATAACGTACTAATAAAGTAAAGATTTATTTTGGTTGTTTGTTTGTTAAAATTTAGTTAGAGTTTATTTAAAACTTAAATTCTTTAGTTAATCAAGAGAGATCTAATAAAGGTATTAATTACATTAGTTAGTGGAATGTGGCATTTAATATGTATTTTATCGATATTTTAACGTCTAAACATTAAAGTGCTTTTATTGTTTAGATACATAAGTGAAGAAGGAAATAAGTCAGTGTTTTTGCTATTAGATATTTGTTAATAGGAATTTGTTTATTTGTACTGCCACTGAAATTTTAAAAAATCAAGTTTTTTAGCTTTATTTTATACTTTCTTTTAGGGGAGTTGGAACAAAAACAAACTATAAATTATGATTAGTTAAGTTTAATAAATAAAGCATTAATATTAAGAAGATTTAAAGTTTACTTTGGTTTATAGTTTTGGTTTAGTTTATATTTTTGTTTTTAGCTTTAGTTATTTTTTTCTTACTTTAGACAACTTTATGGATGAAATAAGGGGATGGGTAAAACAATTATTTAGATATGTATATATTTATATGTTAACATTATTTTATCGATTATTTTATATTTATTTAAGTATATATTTGTCTTTTGTGAGTGGGGGAAGTATTGCTGGTAGGGCTGTGTTTTATATTTTATATGTTTTGTATGGAGAAATATGTGCAAGAAGTGGAAAAATGAATTACAAAATATGACACTTTTGAACTGGTTGCATTATTGCCCTATATATTTTTTAAAATACAAAATGTTGCATATTTAACCCTTTTTAATTTGCTCTTTTTTTTTTTTTTTTTTTTAGCATCTTCTGTTTCGAATGAAAATGGTGAGGTTATGCTAATTTTTTTTTCGATTCAATTCCTCATCTTTTATGTTTATAGTTTGGCTCCTTGAAGCATTTTAAGTTTTGCTTTTTTTATTATTAGTATTTTAAATCCGTTATGATGTCTTTTAAATTAAACTAAAGTTTACTTAAAGCCAACATAAAAATAACGTTTTTGAACACCAAAAAGAACAGCTGCATCCCTACAGCAACTGCTGCAGTATCACAATAGGTTACCAAAAGCAGGTATACTGTTTTACAGTTGTTGTTTTTTTTTTCATATATATCTACTTATCTATATAATACTGTAGTACGATTGTTTATATCTCATTCATTTTTTTTTTCTTTATCTTTAAGTGTTAATAATTTTATTCTTTGAATGAGATTAGTTAAACAAGTCGGATTTCCATTAAAGATATTGGTTTCAAAATTGAACACCATTGGCAAAATGCTTACAAAATTAGGTAGTTTTTAAAAATCTGTTTTCTATTTAATACACTTTTTTATAAATATACTTTGTAAATATACTTTTTTAATATACTTTTCTATAACAATTCTACTAATATGGAATCACGTAGCTTTTTAAAAATGTTTAATTGTCGTCCCTATCGGTAATAAATATTTTAAATTATTCGATATAGTTTTCTTTACAATAGGCTATGCTTGGCTCCTCGATGCTGTAAATGGTGGCTTCAACTTTGTTTTTTTAACAATAAATGTGTTTTATATATGCTTCTGTTTTAAAATATTTTTGTTACATATTTAACTATATATCATGTAAATAAATTTCTTTTAAAGATATGTAAACTTGATACTTGCTTTTTTACGGATTTTCAAAAAGTGAACAAAGGTTTAAATATATTTTTTAACTGTCTTATAAGGTTTTATTAATTTTATTAAAGCTGAATTATTACTTCAAAAATATTGAGTAAAATCCAATTGCTTTTATTATTAACCTGAGGTATACAAAAATTAATGAAATAAAACTAATGATTTAACGCCAAGTTAAGGCAAAATGCCTTCCGGACATTTTTAAAAATTAGTATAAATATGGATTGGATGTATGCTGAAATAAATATGTTGATACACGTTAGCTATTAAAGTAAATCCATATATTCCTTTATTGTTTTTTTATAAACAAGTTTCTGCTGGATTACTAATTAAAAAAAGGTTGGTTTAATAATAATCTTTATCATAATAATATAGGATTCGTATGGAGGGCTAAGCCCTTTTCGAAATTGCGATATTATTTTTCAACTTATAGTTTTTCCGGATATCCAACTTCCATGCCTACAAGTTTGGGTGTAATACTTTAGATGTTTTAAAAATATTTAAAAAGTATATTAATAACATTGAAAAGTTTAGGTGCGATAGTGACATATTTTTAAGCTCTTCACTCAGTAAAATGAAAAGTTTTTAAAAAAAAGAAACGATTCAGCTCAAAGCAAAATTAAGAGTAGAATATATTCCCAATATTTACCTAAACAATTTTACGGAATTTGAGAATTTGACATCGATGTTCTGTGCATATAATTCAAGTCATTTTTAACTACTACATGGTTGTGATTTGCGCATTCAATGTCTGAACATTGCAAAAGAAAAGGATAACTTCATCTTTAATAAAGCTAAGAGTTCTCTTAAATTAAGAAGCCAAGAAAAAGAAAAATGAGCTCAACTAAAAAAATGTATTAATAAATTTATATTTCATTAGAGAAAGTAAATAAAGATCGAATTGTTAGTAATGATTTATTTACAACTAACCCGTATTACGGGTTGCTTTCTGTATAAATAAATTTTTATTTTATTAGAGATAGTAAATAAATATCAAATTGTTAGTAATGATTTATTTACTACTAACCTGTATTACGGGTTGCTTACTGCTAGTAATAATAATAATTATTAACCTATATTTTAAATAACTTATTATATTTTGTATGAAATTATGGTTTTAATTATTTTTACTGTATTATTCTAATATAACTCGTTGTTGATGCATCTTATAATATAATTTAATTTATATAATCTTGTGTTTCTAGTTGTAAATAGTTATTTGCTTGTAGATGTGTAATAAATTGTTGAAAGTTTGAACTCTAAAAGGTTCAGTAAAAGCAGTTGTGGTATGCAGTGTTCAAGAAATCGGCAATGTTAAGCCAACTTTGAAAGAAGTAGGAAATTTTGAACAGCTATTGAAACACTTTAAAAATCATATAAAATTTGTTGAGCCGGTTGGACGTCCAATATATGTTCGTTATGTATCCCGTTTGGATAAGAAAACTGGCAAAATATGTCAATATCCTATTCCTAATACATACCAGTATATACCAATACATCAGACAATTAGATTTGTTTATAGCTATATGTAAGGCATCTTAAAAAAACAACAAAAGAATACAAATTATTTAATAAGTGACTTTAGCGATGCTTCTCGTTTCAAAGAATGTCAACTGTTTATAGAAAATTCGAATGCCTTACAGTTACATTTATATTTCGACAATTTTGAAACTGTTAATCCGTTAGGCTCGAAAACAAAAATTCACAAACTAGGTGCAGTCTGTATGATGATACGGAACTTGTTATCCTATTTAAACTCCCACCTCATGCATATTCATCTGGTATGTCTTTTTTATACAGAAGATACAAAAACTACGCGTGGATATGAACCAGTTCTTGAAGAAATGATTAAGGGTATTAAAGCATTAGAAATACAATATTGGTGCTCATGGAATGTTAAGCTTCCAAGAGAGTTTTTCTTTTAGTTGTATATGTCGATTGTGTTACGCAACTGTTGAAAGCATTCAAGATCACCACCGCGCCAGAGATTTTAAACCAAGAACTGCTGAACAGCATGAAAAACACGGGCAAGGCTGTTTTTTTCATGACAACACAAGAAATACTGGTGTAAAGCGACAGTCACTCTTTAATGATTTGCATTATTTTAAAGTTACTGACAAATATTGTGTGGATAGTATGCACGATATATTTAAAGGCGTTTTTCTTAATGAGTTAAAATCAGTTTTATACCAGCTTATTATTGTCGATAAAATTTTTACATGTAATCAGCTCAATTCTCGACTGAAAGCATTTCTTTATGCCACACATGAAAAGAGATAAGCCGTCTTGTATAACTTTAGAAAAATTGAAGTCAGGTGATAATCTTCTGGGTCAGCGTGCTGCTCAATATCTGTGTTTAAGTAGACTTATTGGTTTAATACTTGGAGATCATATAGACTGTGAAAATATATATTAGCGGTTGTTCACTCTTTTAATATAGATTATAGACATTATTTTGTGTCCTAAGATATAGCATGGCATGATTTCATTTTTAGATCAACTTATATTTGATCACCACACAATGTACAGGCAGTTATTTCCAACAAAACGATTGACACCTAAATTTCATAATTTAGTTCATTATCCTGCTTGTCTTCAAAAGTCTGGTCCAGCATGTCAATATTGGTGTACGCGGTTTGAGGCCAAACATCATCAGTTGAAAAAATCAGCTACAAGTTCCAAAAATGTGTGTAAAACTGTAGCTCTTAAACAACAAATTCATCAGTGTTGACTTGGTATTTTGAAAAAAAATTCGGTGGCAGGGATGTAAATAGTGGTGCTGGAGAACTATTTTTTGTGCGAGTATTAAAGGCAGCATCTGCTGTATGTGACAAACTGTGCATTGACATGTTAGATGAAGTTTATGTTTGTAGACATACAATGATTAATGGTACGGATTATTTCAGTGGACATGTTTTAGTTGTTGGTAGACAAATGGATGAGTGTCTCAAATTTATACTTATTGATGAGTTTATTTTAACTGATGGTGGCATTTATTTTGTTTGCCAAAAACTGCACACTCATTATTATGATAGTCATTATCATGCTTTTGCAGTTGAAGATGATGACTGTGGAAAAAGTGTAGACTAGAGTATGATGAACTGTAGGACTATTATCCATTAGCTTTGCATACTGTTTCTGGCACGAGATCGAAGTATTTATTCGTTGCTCCTCGTCATGCAGTTGTAACTAGCATCTCTAAATAAGCATTTCATCTTCAAATTTTATTATGCATTGTTATCGGCTTTATATGATGTATTCATTTTTGTTTTTGTTAATTCACTAAGATCAGTTCATATCGTACGAGTTGTATAACCTGCTGTGTAAAATCAAACGACAAATATGAATCCGATATCTGTAACTTTAATCTTGTTCATTTCACTTTTTATTATTAGGCTATGTAAAATTTCTATGTAGCTGCCCAAAAGCTTGGTTTTGATATCGCTTCGTTCAAAATGGATGATGGAACAGATATCGATGATGATGAAATTGTGCAATATTTAAATCCCAGTGCAATAGTCTATGCTTTAAATGCTATCAGAAGCTTGGCAATAGCGTTATCTATAATACCCGGCACACCAGACAACACATTCGAACCATTGCAGACTTCTACACCAGAAACCAGCATGACTAGCATAACTTCAGCTGCAGATGTGCATCACATGGAAGACATGAAAGAGGAACAGCCAAGCACGAGCAAGCAAATTGTACGTAAACGACCAAGGGACGTGCCTGTTACTGTGATTTCAAGTAATAACGGTATATATTACAGTATTATATCTTATAGTAAAAATCTATTTCAAATATGTTACTATAAAAATGTGTATATGTAACTGTAAGTGTATTTGTATATGTGTGCTTGTATGTATGGGCAGAAGTGTACGTTCACATTCACATACATGCACACTTGAATACAACTTAGTAGAGTGTAACGTTTAATTGATTAATTGTCCGATTATTCGGCCAAACCTTTCATCGAATAATTTTTTAGTTTTTGATTATTTTTTTCCCAAAATGCATAAACTTTATCAAAATCAAAAATATGAGTATTGCAGCGCATGCTGTAATAGGCAAGTATAAAGTACACACCATTTAAACCCCCTAACTCTTATTAACGTAGACGTCATAGGCATTTATTTTTAATCGATTATTAATCGATTAAATAATAGACCGCGTTCCCAATTAATCGATTAAAAAAAATAATTAATCGGCATCACGGATTAATACACACGTGCCAGAACACGTATGTTCTCATGCAAGAATCTTAAGGTGCCACTAAAGTTCTGCTTCAAATATTATAAATCAATTTGATGTGTAAAAGAAAAATAGTGTATACATAGTGCATTTGAGTAAACTATAATAAATGAATGTATTAATGATTATTGTTTTTAAATATCTATAGACGTTTCAATTATTGTGGCATTAAAGAAGCATCCAAAAGAAAAGTGGATAGTAGAAGAGGGTAACAAAGCCGTAATAACACGTGAAGCTCGTTTGGCATTGGTCAAGGCAGCATGTAGTCATCGAGAAATAGATAAACTCGACAATAATAGCGAAAATAACAGTACGGTAACAATTATGCTAATATTAAGTATTAACAATAATAATCAAGCTTATTTAATGTTAAGCTTATAGTAATAATTTTAATAACAATAACAATAATGATAAAAACTATAAGAAAACTAATATTTAATAATTAAAGTATTGGATAAATTAAAACAATGTGCATTTCAATCACTGTTATGTTAAATACAATTGATGATGGGTTGGCAGATCAGTTAGAATTATAGTTTTGTGCGAAATGGTAGTATGATTTGTTTTCGATGTGTTACCTTTTACAATTATTTACATTGTTGTGCAAGAAAGCATTATTTAATTTATTTTTTGTTTAGTTATTCACCAACAGAAAAGAAAGTGCTGATGGCAAAAAGCATCATAGAAGCCTTTCCTATTATAAAATCAAGTTTTCGGCTATTTTTGGTTAGTTTGTGTTGATGTATAGCCTATTTGATGAAGAATTATTTCAATCACACATAGGCTTTTATGTTATGTGAATGTTTTAGAATAAAGACTTGTATATTTTCATTTTTGCAGATATTGTTTGTCTATAGCACTGAAGAGCAAAAAATTCTGTTTTGTATTGCAAAATGACGTTTGCTTTGTATTCAATTATACATGTAGACCAGTTAAAAGCGCATTTACTTCAAATAGACTTATTATGTAGTTATAATACAGAGTAGAAAAAAAACACCAAAAATGTGTAATAATTAAAACAAAAATGTGTAATAAATAATACAAAAAATGTGCTACTATGCACACAAATAATGTGTGAAAACTACACATTTTTTGAACTAAAGTACACTCTATAATGTGTAGTTTGTATACACAAAAATGTGTGCAAGCT
>NC_061166.1:97500-142500 GCF_022113875.1 Hydra vulgaris
AAACAAGTTTCTAAAAGAGGATGAAAAATACTATCTGAAAAAAATAAACTTTTTATAAATAAAACAAATCCGCAAGAGTTCAAGATAAACCTTTTGTCACTGTATCACTTAAGAAAATAACCAAATTTTCTTTTCCGCAAACTTACTGATGCATTTTGGTAATTTTTTTTTTTTTTTTTTAAGTGCCTCAAGAAGACTTAACGGTTTTGTCAGGGAGCACCGCGGAAGTGCATTTAACCAGGAAGTTCACGCCTCCTTCCTTACCGTGTTGCAAAAATATGTCCAGAGCTCGTTTCGAACCTGGATCTTCTGCTTGTAAAGCAACTGCTGTAACCACTGCGCCATGGCCGCACTTTTAACGCATTTTGGTATTTCTAAAGTTAAATTTTTTTTTTACCAATTTAATGAAGCACAATAATTTAAATGTTTTATCAAAAAAAATATTTGAAAAAAATTATTTTTAGTTGAGATATAAAGCTTCAGGCATAACTGTCCCGTTATGTCTCTTTATCCCGATATACCCTACTCTACCCTACGCACTATGGTTTCTGAGACCCAAATTTTTGGCATTAACTAATTTTTGGCATTAATTAATTTAAACACAAAATAACTGATGTATTTTTTTTTCTTAAGATAAAATAGTAAAATGTATATATATATTTATATATGTATATATATATTTTAGTACATTTAGTATGTTTAATAAATTTATATATATTTATTATATAGATATATTTAATATAAAGTTATATTTTATTCAAATCTATTGTAAAGAAATACCATTATATAAATTCATATTCAAAAAATAAGTTAAATTTCAACTATATTTTACTATCCAATTAAATGAAATCTAAATAGTTTACAGAAAATAAGTCCTCATCAGCAACTTGATCGTCCTAGTCGTCAGCGCTTTCACAACCTTCTTTGCTTTTGCTATGATGATGTTGCGAGGTATTGGATGGCATTTCTGTTAGTAAACTAAATACCTCAGAACGAGTAGGGAACTTGCGATGATTCTGACTTCTTCTGTGTAAAATAATATTGGAAATGATATCTTAGACTCTATGAAAAATATCTTCATTGACACTAGCAAGACATGGTCATAAGAATAGTTTTTAGCTTTTTAATCAAGTCTTCATTCACATTGGTTATTTGGGAAAAATTTTCAACATTTTAAAATGCTCGGCGAGCAGTATTTCCTTCGTTAGTAGGGAAGAACGGGGCAACATGGCGAAGGGGGCAAGATGATGAATTGCTTTTTCTAGCCGAACCGCTCAATAATGAATAGTTTAAATAGATAGTAATGAAAACTGTCTATATGGGTCTTAATTCAAATAACATTTTGTTTTTGTAGTTATTGTCCCCGTGGATTTATTCACAAAAGTCTATTTTTACGATTTTTAAAATAATTTTTTTTTTTCAGTTTGGTCCTTATTATTTTAGGCTACGCTGCCTTTTGCATGCTGCGAAACTATTATTTGGTACAAAAAACATTTTTTAATATTATTATAGTAAATGTTTGTGCAGCTGTTGTAGAGTAATAGAGTTATTAATGGAATTAGAATAACTGTGTCAGCGGGGCAAGTTGATTGGGGCAAGATAACGAGTCTGCCATCTATATATATATATATATATATATATATATATATATATATATATATATATATATATATATATATATATATATATATATATATATATATATATATATATATATATATATATATATATATATATGTATATATTTGTATATAAAATATATATACATATATTTGTATATATGTATATATATTTTTTGTATACATGTTTGTAGGTATCTGTGTGTAAAGTTAAATTAATAGATTAGTGCATATATTTTTTTCTGTGTGTATAAAAAATGAGCAACCTGGCTTTGTTTTGCAGTTAATTGAGTTACATTTTCCAATGTCTAATTGATTGTGAATTGAAAAACGCAGTTTCAGTCATCTTGCCCCACTATCGGGGCAAGATGAAAAATTTAAGGACTTTTTTATTTTGTTTATTTGGGTATGTTTTTATTGTAATTAACTAAATACCTTGGCGAATATTAAAAGATTAGGGTATCAAATACATACTGACAAAATATTAGTGAGCTATGACTGGTTGTCTTGCAGGAAACAAAGATTTTCGAAACGTTCGTCATGTTGCCCCGTCTTCCCCTACTTCCGAAATCTCCTACTTTTGGTTTATCCACGTAAAAGTGTAAATTTTTAAAGAACCGTTGTTGCATTTCTTTTTCTTTTTTTTTTTTTACATAAAACAATTTTTTATTATTAGTACCAAGAATTTGTCAGTTACACAAATTATATCTATATTATATGTGGACGATAAACTTAATAAATCGTATTTAAGCATATAGTAGGCTAATTCCATAATGTAAAATATTAGATCTAGGATTCAATTATTCTGTCTTATTGAATTTCTGCAGTTTAAGAAAATCATTGAAAGTAGCTCCACATATCGGACAAGCTTGGTTTGAATTTGTTGCAGGTAATATATTTAAAATATTTTTATCAACTTGCGTCATAAATAAAGTAATGATTAATTTTTCTTTTAACAGACAAAAATAAATGTTTTTAGCTCTAACTTATCTATCTGTCCGTCTATATCGTGTTTTTATCTACCTGTCTGTCAATATAGTGTTTATTACTTAAAACCGCGCAGATTGAGGAGAGCAACTGCTCCATAAGATCTTATTATCTTCTGAGTTCAAACCATTACAGATATACCATTTGTTCTTCATGTCAATTTACATTTCCTAATCTCTTTGTAATTAGGATACAAATTATAATTTTAATAACAGTTCCTTGTCAAATGTTTTGATATTGTTGTTAAATTGGAATCCAAAATTAATTCTAATGCTTTTTCCGCTGTATAACGTACTGTTTCTTTTTTTAATGAAAATATAGTTTTTTAAACTTTTGTTGACCTTTGATAGATAGACTTTTGTTTGATTCTTTTAGAACTAATACTAAATCACGTGTCTTTTTTACTTTTTACTTTTTACTTTTAAATTGGCTTTTTAGCTTTTAAACTTTTAAATGTTCTTTGACTATCTAATTATTTTCGTTCAAAAGAACTGCAAAAACGACAAATTTTCTTTTGAATATTATTGTTTACAACTACTTTTAAATCATTTCCAATTATTTTTAATGACGTGCTAAGAAACAAAAAAAATATTTTTAGAAAAAATACAGAGATTTTTTCAAAGTAAATTTAAAGTTTTAAAAAAATGGAAGAAAAGTTACCTCTACGCGTTTATTGCTTATTATTAAATAACATAATAATGCAATATTTTAATCTAATTAAATATTTTTAAAAAGTATATACCTGTATAAAAATAATTAATTTTACAGAAATTGAAAGTATTTAATTAATTAAAAAGTTATGTATTAATAAATTAACAGCTAAATTTACGCTAACTCACTGTAAACTAAACGGAGTTAAAATATTCTAAGCTTGAGTGCATATTACTAACAAACTAAGTTACTAATTTAAAAATAGACCAATTAAAATAAACCATTCAAAGTTTTTTATAAAAGCTTTGAATGGTTTACTTTAAGGTACTACATAAAAAAATCTTTTTAAATACTAAAAAAAAGGGTTTTTTGCCAAAAATCTGGTCTCAGAAACCATAGTGCTACGTCTTAGAAATCCTATAAATTAAGGTTCCACTCATCCGCTTTTCTACGGGAACGGAATAAGAAAGGGAAAAATAATCACGTTAGCATGCGTAGCTTTACTTTGGACATATTATAACTTATAATACGCATGACCACGTGATTATTTTTTCTTTCCCTTTCCCGTTCCTGTGAAAAAACGGATGAGTGGAAACTCACCTTAATTGCCGAACTTAATTCTTTTAGCAGTTGTAGTAGTAGTAGTAGTAGTAGTAGTAGTAGTAGTAGTAGTAGTAGTAGTAGTAGTAGTAGTAGTAGTAGTAGTAGTAGTAGTAGTAGTAGTAGTAGTAGTAGTAGTAGTAGTAGTAGTAGTAGTAGTAGTAGTAGTAGTAGTAGTAGTAGTAGTAGTAGTAGTAGTAGTAGTAGTAGTAGCGCTTATTCGAGCGTATTTGACACGGAATCCTTGACAGCCATTGCAATTGAGGTATTGGCAAGTAAAAGTTGCAGCACTTTGTTTTATAAAAAAACATGAACGAACGTGTATGCAAATGTCTAACAAACATAAACTTCAATTGTAATGTTAAAACATAATAAAATATTTATCAAGTTTTATAGTTTGATTTCACTTGAAAATTGCATTGAATCAAGCTCTCCTTAACTTTGATGTACAGCATATCTTTACGTTAAAAACGTCATTACATTGTTTTAAAAATTCTGGTTTAACAACGTGCCAACGTGGCCAAGTGGATAGCGCGCTGAGCTTCTGACCAGTAAGCCCTGATTCGAGTCCTACCACTGATCTTTTAAATTTTTTCGACTATTTTAAAAAACAAAATAGTTTAAAAGTTTTATAAAGTGTTTATAAAAAAAATATGTAACGCTATTATACACTTAACGAACGAAAAGATTTTAAAAAAGATAATATTTTTAAAAACATCAAAACACCAGGAAAAAAAACTGTTGCGTATGTGTCACGATTGAGATACTTATGTTAAAAACGTGATCAGGTAATTAGTCCTAATAAGCTGCGGAGGTCTATAAAAAAGTTGTCTAAAACTTAATAAATTTTTTTTTTAAAACAGCTCCGCTACTCTAGCTAGAGTTTCATTCACGTTCTAGCTAGAAAGTGGTGTATATGTATAAAGAAAAAGAGGGGCAAATCTCAAGTTGAAGTTTCATTATATATATATATATATATATATAATATATATATATATATATATATATATATATATATATATATATATATATATATATATATATATATATATATATATATATATATATATATATATATATATTATATTTATATTTATATATATATATATATATATATATATATATATATATATATATATATATATATATATATATATATATATATACATATATATATACATATATATAATTATATAATATATATATATAGGTGTTCAGCCGCCCCTTATATTCTAAAAAAGATCTGTTCATATTCTTAAAACTTTCTATTGGTTCTTACAAGCAACTCTGTTAAATTTTTTTCAAAATTTTATTGGATTTAGGGGGAGCACAAGACCCTTAAACACTTAACGGGTCTCTAATAATATTTAAAAAGTTTTTCTCAAAAGTATGTCATATTGGGTCTCAAAAGAAGCGAAATTATATAAAAATTTTAAAAATAATAGTTGTTAAATAAAAAAAAATTATCAACAAATTTTTTTTTGGATCAATTATCGGAAAAATACACTTTTTTTATTTTTAGGTTAAAAAAGGCCATTTTTTTGCCGAAAACACTAAGATAATAATTTTTTTATAAAATGATTGTTATTTTTAAAATTTTTATATAATTTCGCTTCTTTTGAGATCCAACATGACATAATTTTAAGAAAAAATTTTTTAATATTATTAGGGACCCGGTTAATGTTCAAAGAGGAGATCTTGTCCCCCCTCTAAATCCAATAAAATTTTGAAAAAATTTAACAGAGTTGCTTGTGAGAACCAATAAAAAGTTTTAAGAATATGAACAGATCTTTTTTAGAATATAAGGGGCGGCTGTACACCCTAATATATATATGTATATATATATATATATATATATATATATATATATATATATATATATATATATATATATATATATATATATATATATTCTATATATATATATATATATATATATATATATATATATATATATATATATATATATATATATATATATATATATATATTCTATATATATATATATATATATATATATATATATATATATATATATATATATATATATATATATATATATATATATATATATATATCTATATATATATATATATATATATATATATATATATATATATATATATATATATTTAAAGAATATATATATATATATATATATATATATATATATATATATATATATATATATATATATATATTCTTATATATATATATATATATATATATATATATATATATATATATATATATATATATAATATATATATATAAGTATAAATATATATATATATATATATATATATATATATTTATAGAATATATATATATGTATATATATGTATGTATATATATATATATATATATATATATATATATATATATATATATATATATATATATATATATATATATATATATATATATATATATATATATATATATATATATATATATATATATATATATATATATATATATATATATATATATATATATATATATATATATATATGAAATGAGAAAACTTGAAAATTTTGTGAATATATAAGCTAGATTGAAAAAATTTTAATCTTGCTTGGACTATCAAACTTTGATATTCCAGAATTAAAGAAAGTGATTTAAAGTTGCCGTTATGCTTTTTCGACGTCAGCTTTAGGTAGTTTAATAATGATTTTTTTACCCTCTATTAAACACTGGGCGAGGTTTAGCTACAGCCTTGTGAAAATTTGAAACGATTGTTTAAACTATTAGTTTTATACACATTTTTTTTTTTTTGATGATGAAAAGAGTACATAAATAACTGTTAAGCCATCAACTTCGTTTTTGATAAAATAAATGAATCTTTTAATTTCATTATAAAAACAAAATTAAAATAAATTTATTTGTCGGCTCTTTCTTTATAAGACGATCATATTTTAATGTTAACATTATAAAAACATCTATCTTATTACTTAGTTTATACCTTATACTAAAGATGTAACGAATGATTCAAATTTACTTTATTAGAGTCAAGTTATCATATATCAAAATGCGTGTATAAAAAAGATTTTATGGAGCTTTGCATCCGTAATATCTTTGCATTAAGAACTAAAAGAATAATCTTAAATGCTTATCTAAAAGTTAAGCTAAAATGATTTTGGACAATGACGTCATTTTGAGGGAAAGTAAACCTTTATGCGTCAAGTTTCCTTTTGCATTTATCTTACATTTTTTTATTAATTTTTATTATGTTGCATACAAACGCATTAAAATGTATAAAATTGGTACAGATATATCATTTTCACAGATAAAACATTATATTTATTAAAATAGTAATAAATAAGTATTTTTAGGGCCATCCATAATAAACGTCATTATTTTTTAGCCAATTTTTGACCCCCTCCCCCACCCTCCTTGTCACCGGTTATCCTTTTTCCCTACACCTCCTTGAAAAGGACATTATAAAATCCTGCCGCCCTGCCAATTTAAATCCCACTCCTCCCAAAAATTATTTCATCTCGCAATGTTTGAATGTTAATTAAACAATAATAAAAATCTATAAAAGTGACTTTCCACTTAGAAGTGACAACATGTTTCTTGGTTTTTTAATCTTGTCGATTTTTTTATATATAATAAAATGACAACAAAAAATCAAAACAAAATAGTTTGACCAAAAATGACTTTTAAATATTAAAAAAGTTTACTTATATTACATACGATCCTGAATAAAACGTTATATAAGTGAATTTTTTTTCACTTTATAAAACAATATATATCAATTTTAAATTTTTTCACTTTATAAAATAATATATATCAAAATTTAAAAATTTTATATATATATATATATATATATATATATATATATATATATATATATATATATATATATATATATATATATATATAAACGCTATATATATATATATATATATATATATATATATATATATATATATATATATATATATATATATATATATATATATATATATATATATATATATAGCGTTTCTTTGCAAAAACCAACGCTCTATAACAAAATTTTTTAGTGCTATGATAAAATTTTGAACTACAATTACTATATTCACTTAAATAAAATTTTCACAATAATAATATTTTAATGCAATTTTTTTAAATTTTTTTGGTTTAGTGGCTTTTGTAAAGAACTTTTAAATTTTGCGTCAAATTATCTAACTATCAATATTATTACTCATAAAGATAAATTTCAATTAGATCTCAAGTTCAAGTTTACAACTATATGTCTAAATTACAGATAAGAGGTAATCCATAAAGGACGTCACCTTTTTTTAACCAATTTTTGACCCCCTCCCCCCTTTGTCACCGGTTGTCTTCTTTCCCTATACCCCTGGAAAAGGACCTCATAAAATCCTGACCCCCCTCCCTACTTTTAACTCCAAAAAAATTTATTTCATTTTGCAATGATGTTTGAATCTGCTGCAACACCTTTGAACAATAAATATAAAAATATTTTCATTCATTATCTTCTCAAAAACATGTTTATATAGTTTTTCATGTTAATTAAACTAAAATAAAAAATCTATAAAGTGACGTCCTTTTCTGACATCCTTCCCCTCCCCTTGTCCTTTTTTGTCCTTTTTAGCTCAACCTCTTACCCCCCTCCTCTTCCTATTTGGATGATGTTCTTTATGGATTGCCCCTAAATAGTGGTTATAAGCAAAAAAGACATTAAAATCACTGTTTTTTTAATGAAATACGCATTAATTTACGACATCAATCACCAGAAGGTATATGTTGTACATTAGATTTTTAGATATACACATTATGAAACCATGTGTGAATTTTTAGATCATAAGATGCATCAAGGATGGAGTCTATCCACGAGTTTGCATCAAGGATGGAGTCTATCCGTGAATATTTTTAAAATAATGTAATGGCCCCAAGGCTCAAATCTGGGTCCACTTTTATTTCTTATTTATGTAAACAATTTCCATAAGTTTTCAAACATTTTAAACTCAGATTTATTTGCAGATGATACAAATTTATTTTATTCTAATGGAGTTATCAACCTTTGATTTAAAATAGTAAACAAGGTTTAAGGTTAACAAGTTGTCCTTAAATTTAAATAAAACTAAGTATACTTTTTTTTATAGACTTCACGATAAAAAAAAATATTCCATTAAAACTTCCTGATCTTTACATTGGTAACCCTAAAATAGTTAGATCATCATCATTAAAGTTTTTAGGAGTGATGCTTGAAGAAAACATAACATGGAGAGAACACATAAGAACAATTGAAAATAAAGCTTCGAAAAATATTGGCATACTATACAAATTAAGCAAATCTTAAATTAAAACTGCTTAAAAATCTTATATTTCTCCCTCATTCATTGTTTTATAAACTATGCAAATATTGCATGGTGCAGCTCTAATGTAAGTAAAGTTAAAAAATTGCTTAGTAAACAAAAACACGCGGTCAGGATTATTTCAAATGCAGGTCGATTTGCACATTCTAAAGAACTATTCAAAAATCATTTTATACTCAATGTTCTTCAACCTTATTGTGCTTAAACCTCTATCAAATTCTTATATTTATGTACAAACTACATAATAAATTAACTCCTATTATTTTTATTACATTTTTCAATAAAATTATTAACGTGTACCCTACAAGTTTTTTAAATTACAATTACGAGCAACCTAAAATACATTTTTGGCGATTAAGTTTTCTATTGCCATCAGAGGTCCTAAATTATGGAACGCTTTATTAAATAACCACCTGAAAAACTGTTCATCACTTTCTCTATTTAAACAAAAACTCAAACAAAAACTTCTTAACGATGTTAATAAATTAAATTCTATTTAAGATTCTTTTATCTTCTTTTTTAACAACTATCTTATTAACTAGTCTAAACAACTTAAATTTTCTTTAAATTATCCTATTAACTTATATTCAGTTTTTAGGCGTGATTTATGTTTTTTTTTAATGATTTTCTTTTGATTATAAATTAGTAACTGATCTTAACATATTTGGATATATTTGTATATAGTTTTTAAATGGTACAAAATAAGTTTATGTTTTATGTTTACATTTTAATAGTCATAAACGCTTGCTAATGAAAGCACGTCGGGGTGTAGTGATAAAGCAAATATTGTCTTCTTTTAGCCCCGGATTTTATTTATATAATACGGATTTTAGACCCGGATTTTATTTATATAACACGGCATTGTATTCTTTTTTTTTAATGACAAATAAAGAAAAATAAAATAAATAAATAAATAATAATTTTTTTAAGGGAAAAAATTTTATAGATCAAAATTAAGGAGAACTTGACGCAATGCAATTTTTAAGTGAAAATCAAACTGTAAAACTTGATAAATGCTTCAGTGCGTTTTAACATTTGTTTTAACATTACCTGATTTAAAGTTTACGTACGTTAGATATTTGGACACACGTTCGTTCACGTTTTCTTATAGAATTAAGTGCTGCAACTCTTTTTCGCCATTACCTCGCTTGCGTTGGCTGCCAAGGTTACCGTATCAAACAGACTCGAAAGCGCACTACTACTATTAAGTTTGGCAATAATATATACTCGCTGAAATCAGACCCTTAAAGATACGGGTCTTTGTAAGTCTATTCCAAACCGAACTTTTAAATACCTTTTCTTTATATATCCTAGCTTCTCGAATCCGTAAATACGGGTCTTTACTATACATACCTATTCCACACCGATTATTTCTATACCTATTCCTTATTTACTTCAATACTTATTAGTAAAACGATTGTGTTCCGAAAAACTACTTTGAGAGCAGAAAATTATGTAAACTATAAAACGCTATGGAATCGCCCAAAAATTACGCAACGCTAAATTTATTTTTCAAAAAGTAGAAGAGATCTTCAGTTCTTTAGGATGACGATTTTCATTAAACTTAATGAGCTCTAAAAATTTAGATCATTTTTATTTTCTTCAATTGTGAAATTTAACGTTGAGTAATTTATGGACGATCCTTTATTTTAAAGTTTAGATAAAGGATAAACCAAAAAGTATATAAAGCCAAAAAATAATAGAGTATAATATTATTTTATGGTTATCTAAAATGTGCTGCTATTGCGCAATTGGTTTTGTATGTTTAACGGGGGCGTGAATTAATAGCAGTATAACTCTAAATTTCCTTATCATATCAATAGTAAATATAAAAGTTAAACTTTAACTTTTAATTATTTTTAGAAGTATTAAGTTTAATATAATTTGAGTAAGAGGTAGGAAAATAACTATAAAAAAACTATACTCATTGTTTTAATTTTTGAGCCATAAAAAAAATTTCATATCGTAATTTTGAAAATCGTAAATAATTTTCAAAAATATGAGATGATTTAAATATGTGAAGCAACGGACATACCATGAGAAGTTTAATACTGGTCATGGTAAGTCTATTCCACACCGACCGAAATAACTTCTCTTTATTTCAATAATTTTTAAAGAGATAAATATAAAAATCTTTGTTTTGATATAACCATAAATGTTAACCATAAATGTTCAATTTTGTATTCTAGAAAATTAGAAAAGATTTTAAAAAAATTATGTGTAAACGAAAGGATTTAAACCCATGCAAAGCACTTTAACCACTTTGGCATGTTTTAAAGGAATAAAAAAAAATCTGTATTGTATTAATGTATTAAATGGAAATCAATTTATTTATACATAATAACAAAAAAATAAATATAAAGAAATGTATGTTTACAAAAAAATTCAACTAAATTTGCATTATCAATAAAGGATTAGTAGATTAACCAATATTTGGTTTAATTGGTAGAATAACCAACTACATAAAACCTCATTATAGACGCAGTGTTTTTTGTATCTATTACTTACTTTTTGTATCTATTCCTTTACATATGTATATATATACATTAAAAGGTGGGGGATGGTTTTGCCCTAAATTTAAACCTACACCATAAGGGAAATGTGAGCCCTCTATTCGTTCTGCAAAATGCTAAAAAAGCATTGTAAAATGTCTAAAATGAAACAAAATTAAATTAAATAATGACATGAAAAAAGCTGAGATCGGCCCCGTAAAAATACGGGTCTTTGTATATCTAATCCAAACCGAACTTTTCTATACTTTTCTTCTTATATATTCTAGCTTTCCGGATCCGTAAAATACATGTCTTTACCAATTTAAATATCAATTTCTATCCGAAAATTTCTATACCTATTCCTTATTTACTTCAATATTTTTTAGTAAAATAATTTTTTCTGAAAAAAAATTTAAAAGCAAAAAACTAAACATGTGCACCTTTTCCGCATACGTAGAGCTTATAAGATACTTATAATTAGCTTTGTTTTTCTGCTAAACGCATTTCATTGATAGCTCAGTGATTAAGTGCGCTGTCATCAGTGCTGATTTGTAAGGTTTAAGACCTCCTCTTAGCGTAATAAGTTTTGAATTTTTTCTAATCTTGCTTATATATTTATAGCAAAAAAATAATAATATAGCAAAAAAGATATCAAAAATTTAAAATAAAACTTTAAAGTTTTCTCATTTTGTAGATATATAGATAGACGCAATTATTCCATATAATGCGCGGAAACTCAACATATGCTAAAGACATTTACACTTACAGACGTTTCATTGTAACGATATACAAATACTAAGAAGATCCTAGAGCACTAGAACATAGTCATTGAAAAAATTTTTAGTTCTTAATCATATTCATTCTTATGAATATGATTAAGAACTAAAGAATATTATTAAACGCTAATCTAAAAGTTAAGCCAAAAAGATTTTGCGCAGTGACGTCAGTTTGTGGCATATTAAGCCTTTATGCGTCAAGTTTCCTCTTGCATTTATCTTACATTTTTTTTATTAATTTTTATTATCTTGCATACAAATGCATTAAAATATATAAAACTGGTACAGATATATATTTTTTTACGGATAAGAGATTGTATTTATGACTATAGTAATAAATAAATAGTATTGGACCCATCCGTAAAAGACGTCATCGATTTTAGCCAATTTTCGACCCCCTCCCCCTTTATCACCAGTTGTTCTTTTTCCCTATACTCCTTTGAAAAGGAAGTCATGAGATCTTGCCCAACCCCCTCAACCGAATTAAACCCCCCAAAAAATTATTTGATCTTCCAATGATGTTTAAATCTGCTGCTACACCTTTGAAAAATAAAATTAAAAGTATTCTTATACATTATCTTCTTATAAACATATATTTACATATTTTTTCATACTAATTAAACTAAAATAAAAAATCTATAAAGTGACGTCTTTTTCTGACATACTCCCCCCTCTCCTTGTTTTTTTTTTCCTTCCTCCTTGTCCTTTTTTTTGTCCCTCCCCCCTCTCCCTATTTGAACGACGTCCTTTTTGGATGGCCAATTTTGTCTTTATTAGAATATACCCCATAAAAATATATTTCATATATCTTTAATAGATAGAGTTTTTATAAAAAATTGAAATAAATATAATATCATTTTTAAAGATCAAAGAAGCAGATGACATAACTTTAGAAATCAGAAATTATCGAGAGAGGAACAAATCTTGAAGTTGAAAGTTGAAGCAAAAAAGACTTGTAATTATTAGAATCGTATGTAATATAAGTATACTTATATTACATACAATTCTGAATAAAACGTTAAGTGGATTTTTTTCATTTTATAAACAATATATATATATATATATATATATATATATATATATATATATATATATATATATATATATATATATATATATATATATATATATATATATATATATATATATATATATATATATATATATATATATATATATGTATATATATATATATATATATATATATATATATATATATATATATATATATATATATATATACATATATATATATATATATATATATATATATATATATATATATATATATATATATATATATATATATATATATATATATATATATATATATATATATATATATATATATATATATATATATATATATATATATATATATATATAGGTTAAAAATATCATTTTTGACTTTTTTACAAAATAAGCTAGTTTATATGTCTACAAGCATTATTGAATACATATTTTCAGAGATTTCTAAAAAAAATTTATTAAAATTATTCGTTTCAAAAAACGTTTAACGTTTAAACGTTTAAGAGTTATTTTAAATAATTTTTTTTTTTAATTGCGTTTTTTCCGAAATACGTAATAAGCATATTGAGGCGTTTTGAAAAACAGCTGCAGCATATATTTATAGTAAAAAAAATAAATGTAGCTAAAAAAGCTTTTGATTATGAAAAGAAAGTTTTAAATTTTTTTCTAGCTAAACGCAATTTTTTTTACCTCCACAGTTGCACCTTCTTGAGTAGCAGGACTTTCTTATTTATTTAATATAGTTTTTTCTTTATTAAGTTTCAGATAACTTTTTTTTTCAGACCATCCGCAGCTTATTAGGACTAATTACCTGAGCACAATAATAACGCAACAATTTTTTTCTCCCGGTGATGTTTTTTTTTTTTTAAATATGTAGTAATTTTTTTGAGAAAAAAAATGTTATAGATAAAAATTAAGGAGTGCTTGACGCAATGTAACTTTCAAGTGAAAATCAAACTGTAAAACATGATAAATGTTTCAGTATGTTTTAACATATGCTTTTACATTACTTAGTTTAAAGTTTACGTACATTAGATATTCGTTCTTGTTTTCTTATAGTGCTGCGACTCTTTCTTGCCAATACCTCGGTTGCAATGGCTGCCAAGGGTTTCGTGGTCAAATACGCTCTAAGGGACACTACTACTACTATTAAAATTATTAAGTTCGGCAATATTATATAGAAGATTAGATAGATAGATAGAAGATAGTTCGACTGATTTCAGAGCTAGTGGTGCTTTAAAGCATAAAATTTCTAGGTATCAGCTATTTAATGGGATGTTCCTGCTGAAGAAAAAAACTCAGAACAAATTAAGCTTTCTAAAGTTTCCTTTAAGAAGAGCGATTTAGAAAAGGATCTAAACAACTCACGAAAGCGTCTTTTTGTATCTGGAAATAGAAACTTTTGTGCAACCCCAATTTTTGCACGTAATTCAAGTGATGAAAAAATTAAAAAACTGTCTGATAGTTTATATAATCTGGGAGAAAGAACAACATTTGCAAATCTTTTAAAAGGAAACAATTGTCATTCCACATACTACTATTAAACATCAATATCTGAATATCAGCTAAAAGTAAAAGAACTCGATTTAAATGATATTATATTTTATCTTGTTGTTACAGTAATTAATGGATTTGAAAATAAAATTAAGTGACTCAATTGAATTTGATGAAACTCAAGTATAATTCATTTCAAAATATTTAGTTTTATCAAAAAAGAAAATAAAGATTTTGGAAAGAGCTACTTTATCACAATCGACAAGTTTAAGGCTTAAAGAAAGAAAAAAACGCTTTACATCTTTAAACTTTGGTTTTGTTATTAATAGGCAAAAAAGTATATTACCTTCCTCTATGTTAAATAGAAGTAAAAAAATAATAATAAAAATAACTTTTGCAACAAAACTTGTAATTGGGTTAAAATTAGTGAAAACACCGCAATAAAAAAGTATGAAAATATAAAAAATGTATCAGTAACGAGATGAGGATTTATTATTAACTTAAAATGGCCTTTTTCTGTACAAACCCTAATGGAATTGTATTAGTAAATGAAAAAATAAGGGCTATTGAAATCAAGTATCCTTATTCAAAAAAAGATTTAACTATAGCTGAAGCTTGCCCAGATAAAACATTTTTTCTTGCTGTTGTTAATGTCAAAACAATGCTGAAACAAAATCATGTTTATTTTTATCAATGTCAAGCTGTTATGGCATTATTAGAGATTAAAGAACTAGCTTTTATAGTTTATACTGAAAAAGATATTTTGTTGAGAGTATTAAATTTCTTATAGAGAATGGGAAAAGACTACTTTATCAAACTTAACTAAACTTTACTTTGAATTTATGCAAGATAATCTATTTGGATTATAGATTAAAAGTTTTTATATTTTTTACAAACATTTTATTTATTTGAAACAAGTTGTGGCAAAAAGTTTGCTAACAACAAATTACCCCAGCTTTATTAATTTCTGGCACTATAGACAATTCAAATAGTTTGTAAAGTACGATTATTTTTTATTCGCTGTATTGCTCTTTCTAAAATTGCTGCTGTTCGTATTCATATACGAACAACAGCAATAAAGCAAATTACTTTGCATAATAGAACACAACAAGTTATGAACCGCGGTTTTTTGTTGTTGTTTTTGACTAAACAGTAATATTTTCTTTAATAGAATGAGTTATTAGTTTATCACAAGATATTGTTTTATTTGGAATCATTTTGAAAAGTCTTTTTAAAATAAATTACTTGTTATTTTAAATAGTTTTAACTCTAATTTGTTTATTTTCGGTGAATACAAAGATCATAATGTATTACGGTTTTTTTCTATAGAAGGAACGGTCCATTGGTTTTAAATAGTCTTCTCAAGTTCTGATAACTTATATTATGTGTTATAAGAAAGATCAAGTCATAATTTATATTGGGTGTTATATAAAAGATAAAATGGGAAAGCGCTGCGCATTCTATCAAACTTGAGACTTGATTCAAGACTTTTAGTTGTTTTGGTATTAAAAAGTTAAACAAAAACATTAAAAGTTTTTTATAAAAAGTGAATTGAAAGTCTTAATTTAAATTTCCAGCTTAAATTAACCTACGTTCTACACAGTGGCTGATTGAGCCCTATACTAAATCCGCCACTGGTTCTACATCCGGTGCAACTCCGTTACATCTCTACTTTATACTCTTAGAAAAAATTGTAACATGGTGTTCGACGATAAGACAAAAACAATGTCTTCTTCTTGCTCGGTCCGTTAACTTTGTTTGTCAATTTTTTTTTCTTTTGTTAATTCACCGCCTCAAGGGCGAGAAGGCCACTCAAGACGAGGAGGCTACTTAATTGTAGTTTTAATCCTCCTCAACTCTATAACTCCGAAACACAAACCTTAAGAAAGATTTAAGAAAGAGGCAGTCATCGTTGACACATAGGTGAGCCTTGATCTAAAAAAGTAAAGATTATAAATTCAAATGATTAAACTTTTTGAGTGCCTAAACTAAATTCAGTTGATGATCTTTTAAATTAAGCTCTTCATGAAGTTTCAAGGACTTCAGTCTTTTTTTTGGTCGTTTTGACAATGGCTGGACAGCCTCTATGCGTGCTCTCCATTTTGTTTGGAACGTTTGGTAAAGAGACTGCCCAGTGCCTCAGTCAAAATTTTCCAGCGAATGGGGCGACTACTAAAAAAAGTTATTCTACAACTGGATGTTGCCAAAATAGTTAATGACTACAATAGAGGATTCTTTAAAATGAACGCCAGCTAGATTGTGCACTGCAAGACATGAACAAAGCTTGAGGATTTTTTTCGAGAACAATGGCCTGCACTCCGTTGTATACATCGAGCATATTAGCCCCGTTATCATAACCCTGGCCCCTACAGTTCTTTAAATCAATTCGGCTTTGATTTAAAACGTCTATAATCAGCTTTGCATTAACAAAACCTTTTTTCCTCCAGATTATCTACTTTCAGAAAACTTCTTTTTACTATCCATTGGTTGTCAGATCTTAGGTGGACAAATCAAAGAACGAAAGTGATTTGTTCCAAATGAGACGCGTCCGGAGTTCCATTAACAATAAAGGAAAAATGAATGGCTGTGTGGACCTCTTTGATAATAGCAGCAAAAATAGTTTTACCACATGCCATAATGAACTAATTTTGAATTTGCTAGCTCAAATAGTGCGCTTGAATTCTTGTTCTTTCTTTTGGTGTCGAGGAATTTCTTCTAGATGGAACTGAAGGGTGGCTAAAAATTACCATTATCATACTCGTCCAGCATGTTTCATGAACCTACACAAATATGATCATAATGTTGAAATAAAGATTACATTTAGAATAATATTCTAAGCAACATTAAAATTATTTTATAAATTTAAACTGCTCACATAACTTGAAAGCTTAGATATCTCGAAACTAAATAGCGAGCGATGTCCAGGACGCAGCGTAAAATTTTATACTACTTTGATGTCATTTCTTATTGACTTTTCAAGTTCTGAATTGATCCCGGTCTGATTTTTCAAGTCTTTAAATACTGATTTCCAGACTGTTCAGTGATTTCTGTGTTAAACTTTAAGGCGGTGGCTTTTAATCTTCAAGTTTTTTTCCCATTAAGAAGGAAAGACTAAAATCCAGAGCCAAAATTATGCTTTTGTCCAAAAATTGAACTGGAAAAACAAACGAAAATTTTGCAGTTTCACTCTAGATAAGCCAGTCTCCCCTCGGTTGAGAGAAGTTTCATGAAAAACGGAAGCAGGAACTTTTTTGTTAGTAGAATCTCTAGGAAAAAGTGCTGGATTTTGAAGTGATCTATCTATTATGACTAGATTGCGTTCGACTTTGGATAAAACCCACTTCCACAAAGTGGAATCGTTTCTAACTGCTTAATCACCCAATTGAATCGCCTCTTGATCCTAAATTAAAAAAAGCATTTGAAAATTGTGGTATGTTTTTAACATCTCTAAAAACATATCATTTATTATATTTCTAAAAACATATCATTTAATCTCTATAATGAATAGCCGAATGAATATTATTATTAGTGCGCATAGTTACGCGTATTGTTTTATAGTTACCGTACGGTTCTGTATCTGTAAAATATACTTTTTAAGTAGTTTCTAGACTTTTCTTTACCGCGTGCTTTCTTAAAGATTTCCTTTCAACCTTTCATGGTATGAGTTCAAAATGTCCAAGTTGACATAAAGTAGATAATGTTTAGTAGCTTAAAACTATAGGTAATCTAAAATCTTTGGCGGACTTGTAAACGACGCACCCCTATGAAATACTAATAACCGTGATCAAAACTGTCCTAATTCTTACGGTCAATTAATGAATGTATATTGCGTTGTGTCAATCTCTAAAGGTTATTTACAGCATTTACATTTAATTCTATTCATTAATTATGATCAATTGATGTAATTACACTTTAATTAATTTAATTAACTAATTTTATTAGGTCAGTAAAATATCATTTTCGATAAAACGTGTTTTAAACTTAGTGGGTGTGCCGTTTACAAGTCCGCCAAATCTTTTTTAAATTTTATAAGTAACTTTAATTCTTAGATTGTGTCTAGCGTTAAAATATATTTATGGGTAGTTTCATGATTTCACATAGTTTTGGTTATTGGGATAAAAGCCATGACAACATTTTGTTATAAATTTATCTTAATTTAATTTTTATTGAAAATTTTGTTATAAATAAAATTTATCTTTAGTATTGTTAATACTTTTGCTCTTTGAAAAAAAATATGTTTCTGGCTCTTCAATAAATATATAATAACTTGTCTTGCATGAATGAATTTTGGTTTAGGATTTAATTGTGTTATTTTATGTTTGTCTTTCGGTATTTAATATAGCATTTATCATTTGCTTACACTTTTATTTAAGTTTAATTGTTCATAATTTATTTAGGTTATTAGAAAATTCATGTTTACAGAGTTGTTATTAATCATAATCGAGTTGTTAAACCAAGGAAATTGTGGGGGTTTATTTATCATATATGCTATATATATTATATAATAATATTAGAGGGAGTAAGTTTAAAAGTATTTTTAAATTTTTAAAAAGAAATAAAAATACTTTTCAATATATAATTGTTTTTCTTTGAGGTAAAATTAAAGTTTCAGTTTTTCAAAATTTAAATTTAAAGTTTCAAGTTTTCAAAATTGTAATCTTTTCAAAATGTCTAAGTAGACATTGAGTAGATATAAAATCTTTTTAAAATTTTATAAAGTAATTATTTTATTGTAATCTTTTTTAAATTGTACTTTAAAATTTAAAGCTTCGTGTTATACATGTTAATATTGAAAATATAGATTACTATAATTCTTAGATGGTGTCTACCATTGAAAGATATTTA
The DNA here is from genome assembly GCF_022113875.1 of Hydra vulgaris. Taxonomy (NCBI): domain Eukaryota; kingdom Metazoa; phylum Cnidaria; class Hydrozoa; order Anthoathecata; family Hydridae; genus Hydra; species Hydra vulgaris. The sequence goes on from NC_061166.1 coordinate 117,321, forward strand.
TGGGTAGTTTGATGCTTTCAAATGCTTTTAATAATTGGGATAAAAGCCATGACAACATTTTGTTATAAATAAAATTTGTCTATAGTCTTGTTAATACTTTGGCTCTGTAAAAAAATATATGTTTTTTTTCTTTTCAAAAAATTTAATAATTTGCCTTGCATGATTGAATTTTGGTTTAGGATATAATTGTTTTATTATATGTTTGTTTTTCTATTTATATCTAATTTATAAAAATTTAATTTATAGTTAAGATAAATATAATGTAATTAATTTATAATTAAGATATATAATGAAATATCTAATTTATAAAGATTTAGATCATTAGAAAATTTATATTTACAAAACTTTTATTAATTATAATCAAGTTCTTAAACCAAAGAAATTGTAGAGGTTTATTTATCAAATTTACTATATATATTATATAAAAAATTTTGGTTTTCATATGTTTTCGCTAATAAGTAGTTCTTTATATATATATATATATATATATATATATATATATATATATATATATATATATATATATATATATATATATATATATATATATATATATATATATATATATATACATATATATATATATATATATATATATATATATATATATATATATATATATATATATATATATATATATATATATATATATATATATATATATATATATATATATATATATATATATATATATATATATATATATATATATATATATATATATATATAACTATGTATATCCTTGGAGTTGCGGCAGCATAATAGTGTGTTGGGGGGAAAAAAATTATATACCTGCGTTAATAACCCGTTTTATTACCCGTTTTGTTCAATGTTTTCTCCTAACGCATGCCTTATGACGCTGCGAAGATATGTTGTTTGTTTCTAAATTTCTTTTTCTATAACTATAAAATTTTTTGAAGCACTTTAATATCCACACAATAAATATCTGCGAAGATATGTTGTTTGTTTCTAAATTTTTTTTTCTTTATTAGAAATAAAATAAATTTTAACTTTTTTTAATAAGTTTTTGCTAATATGGTTGCAGGTTTTTCTTAACTTCTATCAAATAAACTTAAGAAACCTGTATTACTTTTGACGATGGCAAATTAATTTTATTTTGCATTAGTTTGGATTTTTTATATATTTGTTTTGAGAATTTTTTTATATAAGTATATATGTTTATATAATGTTGTTTCCATGATTTTAAAGTGGAGTGACTTGGCTTACGTGTAGAGCAAGATTTATCAACCTTACCAGTAATGCAATGTTACTGCTTTAGGTCTAAGTGTTGCCTAGCCTTTAATATAACTATTCTGAAAACACATTGCATTATTTTTAATAATTTTTCGCGTAATGTGGTTACCTTTGGCTTATCTTTACGTTGGTGTCAGCTGTTAAAAATGATTAATAGGTAGTTTCATTATTAGAACTCACTGCTTTTATTTATTTACTAAAATTCATTCAAGACATCATTTCGCTATAAATAGAATTTGTTTATTATGAAAAAAAAATATTTAGCAACTACTACTCAGGTATCACAACAGCTTATCTCTATCAGGTACATTGATTTTAAATTCGCATATGATGTTTTTCTTTGTATTTACTTATTCGTTACATTTTTAACTTCAGATTTATGGTGTATTTATTTGCTATAGAAGAACAAATCATTTTGAATTTTTTAAAAATATCTACATTTATCAACATTTAAAGTTCAATGTTGCATATACGATTTTTAAGTAGCTTCTAGGCTTTTTTGATGCTTTTCTTATTCAAGTAGTTTTATAAGCCAGGTCTGCAAGCAAATTTGAGCTGAAAAGTTTTTCAGCTTTAAAGGAGTATCAATGTTGTTCTCTGTTTAATTTAATTTGTTTAAATAGAGTAGTTTTAATAAATAAATGTTTGTTTGTTCTTGGTTTTTTACTTATTTGTTTTCAGATTCCTAAGAACTAGGCAAATTAGCAAAGCAAGATTTATTTTATTTTTTAGTGCAATTAGAAAAAGCTAAAGTGCTTTTTAGTCACTTTAAATCAATTGTTTATTTTTTTATTAGAAGGGTTAATAATAAAAATATTTAGGCAGTCGAACTGTTACTAATTTGAGTAAGATTAATGTTTTGTTTAATTTTATATTAGATATATATTTGATGCATTTAACATGGAAAGCTGACTGTAATTTTTGACAGGTAAGTTTATATACATAAATATGCCTATATATCAAAATATTTTATATTTCTTTGAATCTATATGAATATTATCTCAAAAAAAAATTAAGAATATAAAAAATTTGAATATATATATACATATATATATATATATATATATATATATATATATATATATATATATATCATATATATATATATATATATATATATATATATATATATATATATATATATATATATATATATATATATATAAATATATATATATATATAATATATATATATATATATATATATATATATATATATATATATATATATATATATATATTTATATATATATATATATATATATATATATATATATATATATATATATATATATATATATATATATATATATATATATATATATATATATATATATTACTTTAGACTGACATTGCTTCATTTTTTATACAAGATTCTGCATTTATTATTTTTGTGCATTAAGATTGTGCCTGAAGGCTTTCTTAATTTAGCAAAGAATTTAGAACACAATTCAAATAACTTTGCATTGTCTTCTAAATTATTTGCTAAATTAAAATAATGCTAATAAATTTTGTTATATATTTTTTAGTTGTAAAAATATAAAACGTTCATTTATTGAATTGTAACAGTAGTATAAATACTGGTAATATATATTTAATGATAACAGATGTATAATATTAGGCTCAAAGAAGTTATTAGTGTAAATGGTTATATGTGACTTGAAATTATTTTCATATGAAAAAAATAGATATAGGCGTGTTCAAATTAATTGTCGTTGAAATATAAGAAATTTTGCTTGGTGAACCGAAAACTTACTTGCCAGAATTCAGTGTCAAAGCGGTGTTGATGTCTATTATTTGACTTTACATTAGACTCTTTAAAATAAAGCAAAGTATGAATTTTACTATTTATAGTAACAAATAGTAACAGTTTCAATTTTAAATGATTTTAATTTTTTTGTTTTTTTGTTTTTTTTGTCATCTTAAACATAATTGTGTTATTTTATTTTTAGTTGTCTTTGTCATCACTTGATTATTTTGCTTACTGTTGAAACGTGGTTTTAATTTTGTAAATTTAATATGATGTGAAATTTACAATATTAATCATTTGTCAACAGTTTGAGAGAAGCTGGAACTTAATTACAAAATGCTGGAAATTAACTTTTAGTTAAGGTAAAAATAAATTTGTTTATTGGTAGCATAATAAAACCAGTTACTGTTATTTATTGCATGACTTTTTTATTTTTTCTAACATGCTGTTGTTAAAACACTTCCTGTCTCTCTCTCTTAGATGAGACTTAATAAGAATTAGTATTGAGAATTATAGAGAGAGAATTGATTAAACTCTGTAATTACTGATTAAACTCTGATTAAACTCTGTAAATACTGAGCTCTTGCGTATTTTTTAATACTGCGATTGATAATTTGCTATTTAAAGATATAATTCTTTAAATTGTCCCTTGGTTGTTCAAATATTTTAATAAATAAAATCTTTTATTTTCAAGTATTTTTTTTAGGGATCGTCTATATATTACCATGGTGGCCACAGTCCTCGAATGTCCTAGATTTTTGCAAGTGTCCTGGAAAATTACTTTTTTTATAAAAATGCCCTGGACCTTTTTTTTTTCTGAGTCAAGTTAAAAAATTACTAATAATATTAAAGTAATATTAAATTTTTATGTGAAAATTTTTTTTATATAAATGGTTTGAATTTAATTTTAAATAAGTCGTAATAATATAATAATATAATATTCTATTCTATAATTCTATCAATATGAAAAAAATATAAAGTAAAGATAATTGATAATATTCATTTAATAAGATATAAAATGTATAGGAAAACACAACAAAATGTCCTGGAATTTAACTTTTAAAATTTTGTGGCCACCATGTATTACATAACGCGAAATTAAACATAAAGACAAAAGAAATATCTCAAAAACCGTGTTTCTTTCATGGTCAACTATATGCTGCATTTTCAAAAACTATAGCATTTAATAGTTTGTTTTTCAAATTTGATAAACATCTTATTCAAGGTATAGTAGGTAAAAAAATGTAACATAAATATTGTTATATTTTTTAATGTTCTTAATTTATACTCTTTAGATTTTCATTCCGAAAATTTACTGTTAAAGGTTGTGAGCACATTTTGTATGTATAACTTTATTTATCATTATTTATTTTTTTTTTTCATAGTTTTTGATAAATATATCTATCATTTGATAGTTGTAAAATGTGTTTATACGTGTTACATAAAATCATACTTGTTTATAGTTGTATATATGTTTAAATTATAAAAGCCAAAACAATAATTTATATCTAAGTTTGATTTTTTTTTTTTTTTTAGTATTGTTAATGTTTTTGTACTTCGAAACAGATTTTTTAGTTACATTTTTGATAAATCCTTAACTGCAATTTCAAAATAGGTTACTATAAATAGGTAAATCGATTTCTGGTAATTGTGTGGTGGTTTTTTTATTTTTTTTTCTTTGTAATTATGATATCATAATTTCATTACTTTTTTATTTTAGAATTACGTTATGACGCATTTGTAGGATTTATAAAATAAAAAAACCTGATTTCTTTTTATTGTAAATTTTTGTTAGCTAAAAAGATATAAATATATGCTATTAGTTAATTTTATATTTTATCTATTTTATGCCTAATAATATGGTGTACGTATTAGTAAGATTTATAAAATAAAAAAACCTGATTTCTTTTTATTGTAAATTAAAAAATTTGTTATACCCATGTTTGTTCGTAAATTAAATTTTTTCGTTTGAAAGGTATTTGTACTCAGTTGCGTAGCTGTTTATAATAAACTTTGTTATTTTTAATAAATTTATTTAAATGTGTACATTTAACATTTAAAGTTAAAAATTTTCTTTTCTAAAGAACAATTAATCAAGGGGATACCAAAAAATTGAAAATTCCTGTATAATATAAGTTAACTTCATTTTAATCTTAATGATTCGTATTATAAAAATCATTACAAGGATTTAGTTGATACTTTCGTCAATTTAAAGCATGACCAAGTGTTATTATTTTGTGTCAGTAACTAAAAACGTATTGTGTTAAACCTAAGAAGGTCGATTAAAATGGTTCTGCCTTACACTGTTATGACCTATGCCATTTGCAAATTACTTAAATAATGTTAAGTAGTAATTGTAAATGTTAAGTAGTAGTTGGTAAATTATTTTACCTCCTCATACATTTTATGTTAATTTTACAGATGGATTAATTTTTTCAAGCTGCAGGCAATTTTCTAAAAGGGTATTAGTTGTGGAAAACAGCCACTATAAATTATTTAAGTAACAGACAGACCAAAACCCGTATTACGGGTTGCTTTTTGCTAGTATATATTAAATGATATGTTTTTAAAATCTGCAGATATTTAAAATATATGACAGAACCGGAAAATTAAAATATATGACAGTCACACGCAATGTTCCTCATGGATCAATACTCGGACTACTACTCTTTCTTATTTATATAAACAACATAGAGAGGTTTTATAATATTTTAACTACAATTTTATTTGCCAATGACATAAACTTGTTTTACTCTAATAGTAACATCGACTTCTTTTTTGAAACAGTCAATAAGGAGCTCGTAAATTAAACTGAATGGTTTAAGACGAATAAACTATCCTTAAATATAGGTAAAAACAAATACACTCTTTTTCATAGACTCCACGAAAATAAAAAAATTCATTAAAACTTCCTTATCTATGTATTGATAATCGTATTATTAAAAGAGAGCATTCGTGCTTATTTTTAGGAGTATTTCTCGACGAAAATCTTTCATGGCGTGAACACGAGTATAATAAAAAACAAAAAACAAAAATATATTGATTTATTATATAAAGCTAAAAGGTTTTTGAACCAAAACTGTTTAAAAAACATAAGCTTTTTTTTTATTCACAGCTATCTTAATTATGCAAATATTGCTTAGTGCAGCACTAACGCAGCCAAGATAAAAAAAACTAATCAGTAGACAAAAACATGCTATACGAATAATTTCAGGAGTTAATAGTTTAACGGCCTCAAAAGTTTTTTTTAAAACTAAATATACTCAATGTTTTTCAACTAAACCTTTATCACATATTTACTTCTATGAACAAAATTGATAAAAAAAATGACACTTCTAATATTAAATAACCTCTTTAAAAAAAGAAACCATGTCTACTCAACTTGATTTTCGAATCAGAACTACATTCTACCCAAAACCTATTATACGGCCACCAAATTTGCTATTGCAAATAGAGGACCCAAATTATGGAATTCTAAAGTTAATAACGACATCAAAACTACTACTTTTTTTCATAAATTTAAAATAAAACTTAAACAAAAACCTCTTACGACTCACAATGAACTAAGCTGTTTCTAAATATCTTAGATAATCTTATTCTTTTTATTTATTTACTTAAATATTTTATTTTTTATTTTTTATGTTTATATATACATGATTTTTATACATAAGCGTTTTTTTTTTGTTGTTGTTGTGTTTTTAGAATCTGTAGATATTAAATGTTATGTTTTTAATATCGGCAGGCTTTTCATAAAATAAGAATGCGTCCCAAACTCACCCAATTATCATCTACTTTTTCAGAGATCGTTTAAAAATTTGAAAGGGAAGATAACTTTCTTGAAATCAAGGGTTCATCAACGCTTTTAGCAGCGTGGTCCGTCTCAAAAAGAATGTTTTTTACAATGTTTTGGAATGAAATTATTAATATAAGATTGTGAATAAAAAAAATATATAAGTTGTTTACCTATACCTTGGCTACTTGGTCGAATGTAGAGTTGTTAGACGGCTTTTTTTTTTTAACTTTATCGAAGCCACACTCTTCCAGTGTACGTTTATTCTTGTATTCTTTTACAACATTTTTTACAGCATTTTTTCTGCCTTGGAACCCTGAATCATGCTTTCAAAAACTGGACGTTTTTACTCTAAAGTGTGAGTTACTTATTTTATAATTTCTTTTTTATTTCTTTATTTTTTTTCTATTACTATTTCTAGTTCTCTATTACTACTACTTATATAATTATATTTTGATATAATAATATAGATTAAAATCTTCAAGGGAACCAACATACGAAAAAAGTTTATTACCTAATGTAGTAATGTAGTACTTACATCATAAGTATTTATAAAGTAAAGATACCAGTACGCTTCAATTTGTTGTTTCTTTTTGTTGCTTGCCTAATAATTTATAATCTCGGTAAAGAAAGCACTATCATGGAAAAGTAAAAACCTATCAGTGTAGCGATGATTGCTACATGAAAAAAACACAGCATTCTTCAACCTTAGTAGGAAACAGTGTAACAGGAGATAAAATTTACGTCAACCATTTTATTAGGTGAAGAAACTTTATTACAACAAAAACTTACCGCTATCAGTAGTTCGCGCACAACAATCATTACACCACTCGGGTACAGGTAATATATCATACCTTGGACAGAAATCAAATAATTTCCGCTTGTTTTAAGGTGCGCGACAAGGATCCATTTTATCGCCACAGTTATACAACATCTACACTGAAAGTATATTAAGTCAATTGTTTCCCATTGTAAAGTTGGAACATCAGGAATGGTCAGAATTTTCCCATAGGAATCCGAGGTGTTTTAATTTATTATTGAGTTTCAGGGAAAAACCGTTAATTTGTATTATGCTTTTTGTAACTAAACTTTTACCGGAGATAATGAACTCGGTTTTTCCTCTGTTTAATTTGATATAAAAGTTTTGACATGGCGTTTCAACTTTATTAATCAACTCTTGTAACCCAGAGAGGAAAGGACTTTGCAGGGTTTTATCATCAGCATAAGCAATAATACCAGTGTCTAAGCCCATCACAGTTATTCCAACTTTACAATCCGAAACACTTTGACCTAATATACTTTCAGTGTAGGTGTTGTATAAATGTGGCAATAAAATGGATCCTTGTCGCACACCTTAAGACAAGCGTAAAATATTTGATTTCTGTCAAAGGCATAATATATATACTGTACCCGAGCGGTGTAATGATTGTTGTGCGCGATCTACTGATAGCGGTAAGTTTTTGTTGTAATAAAGTTTTTCAAGCAGCAAACCCCAGTTACAGCTATCGAAGACCTTATTTGCGTCTAAACTACAGGTATAAACAGGCGAGTTATTATTATTATAATATTTTAATGTCTCACTCAATAGGAAAAATGCTTGCAGGGTCGAGCTATTTTGCTTGAAATCAAACTGATAAAAGTGGTTATCTGATATTTGCGGACATACTTGCATGATAATATATTCAAAGAGTTTGTCAAGATAAGTGTGTACTAATACCGCGATATTTATCTGAATTATTTAGGGACATTTTATAGTATTTTACTGTTGGAATAATTATAATGTAAGTTAATAAGTAATCCGGCACAGCTCCATTATTAGAAATACTGTTATAAAATTTTGTTAGCCATGTAAGGAGGTTGCTGTTAGAAGAGTATCTAAGATGTTTTGCAGTAATCCCACAAGATTCAGGTGATCTAATAGACTTTAGCTTATGAATACAAGATTAAATGTCAGAAATTGATAAGAGTATTTTATTAGGTTCAACTTTAAGTTCACCTATAACTATAATTCTAAAAATCTTACAAAAGATCTTACAAAATCTTCTATTTTGTCCTATATTTTAGCTCAAATGCAAATAATCTTCCTTTTTATATTTGCCGCTTAATGAATTTACAATAAATAAATACTACATATATAAATTTAGGTCGGGGTAAAAAGAACACATAAACTGTAGTACCACCCAGCCCCGTTTACATAATGTCTGTATTTATATAAAAGCAAATAAATACATAATCAGTTTTAAAATACATAAAAGTTTTGCAAAGAACGTGAAACTGTAGTATATTTCAACTGATTTAATATAAATTTTATATATATATATATATATATATATATATATATATATATATATATATATATATATATATATATATATATATATATATTTATATATATATATATATATATATATATATATATATATATATATATATATATATATATATATAAATATATATATATATTTACATATATATATAACTCTCTCTATATATATGTATATATATATTTATATATATTGATATATATATATATATATATATATATATATATATATATATATATATATATATATATATATATATAAATATATATATATATATATATATATATATATATATATATATATATATATATATATATATATATATATATATATATAAGTATATATATATATATATATATATATATATATATATATATATATATATATATATATATATATATATATATATATATATATATATATATATTTATATATATATATATATATATATATATATATATATATATATATATATATATATATATATATATATATATATATATATATAGTCTGCATTAATTTTTATTGAAAGTTATATTTTTAGTTAGTTTTCTCTTCAAATAAAATCTGTCTCACTGCAAAATTTCTTGTTGTGAAACGTGATGCTTCTCAAGTTATGAACATTCTCCCTGAAAGTGTCTCGCTTTGCTCCAGGTTATCATATATATATGTATATATATATATATATATATATATATATATATATATATATATATATATATATATATATATATATATATATATATATATATATATATATATATATATATATATATATATATATATATATATATGGTAACCTGGAGCAAAACGAGACACTTTCAGGGAGAATGTTCATAACTTGAGAAGCATCACGTTTCACAACAAGACATTTTTGAGGCTACTAGCACAATATGTGTTTAACGATATCTTAAATAATTGTGGTAATAGGTTGTTGGATTGGTTTATAATTAAACTCAAAATGGCAACAACTATTCTGTCTCACTTTCCCCAAAACCTGGGGCAAAGTGAGACAGATTTTATTTGAAGAGAAAACTGAATAAAAATATAACTTTTAATAAAAATTAAAGCAGACTTTGATAAATTTGATCTGATTAAATATAAGAACGCAAATAAAAACAGGAAAGTATCGTTTTATAATGTAATTTTTCCTTTTAAATTAAAAAACTTTTAGGAAAAAATATCAATCAAAAATATAAAATAACAAAAAATAAAAATCAAAAATAATATCAATAAAAAAATGCATATGCAAAGCTTTATGTTAGTCAACAAATTTGAATAAAATCATTACACTTAAAAAACAAACATTGTTTAATGTATAGTATTCGTGCACCCAATGAACAATTCACAAAAATATATATTTAAATATCAATTAAATTAAAAAGCACAGTTTTAACATCTAAGTTTTGGGATCAATTAATTATTGAGGGCCCTAATCCATGTCCTAGTATGGCCTTATTGAGTAATCTAGCACTGCTTTTGCTTAATAGTGGTTAAACCTAACTCCACTATTTCACACACAAAGAATGTAACAAAACCTGTTTTGTCCTAAATGCATTCCCAATGGCAATTACTTTTAAATTATCAAAATAGCAATTACTTTTAAATTATCAAAAAGGAAACTACTTTTAAATTAATAAAGGTCACTGAGGACTATTGTAGTTAATTGTAGTGTAGTTAAGTCTAAAAGAAAATTCATGTTGAAAAAAAACATCTTCATGTAAATAAATATATATATATATATATATATATATATATGTATGTATATACATATATATATATATATATATATATATATATATATATATATATATATATATATATATATATATATATATATATATATATATATTTGTATATATTTATAAATTTTGAAATTTGGCTAAATAAATAACAAGCGAGTTGACTTTAAACTAGCTTGAAGCTTACGTATGGTGGTATAATACTAAACACTCAAATACTAAAAATCCTGGATCTGGACCAGATACTTATGCATATCTTGGTTAATGAACCTAAACATAAAAATAAAAACTTACGAGCTGTAGAAACTTTTATATAAAGAAGTAAAAGAAGTAATAAATTTAATTTTGACCAGATATTTTGCTTCATGATAAACAAAATTTTACTTTAAAGAATCTTTTTTAACGCTTGTTAATTGCTTAACTTTATTAGTTTTTATGAAACATTTATTATGCAAATTAGGCAAACAAAAATGTTATGTAATAATCATTCAAAAACATTTTCTATAACTTGTATGAATTTAGTATTTATTTAAAAAACAGTAGGTATTCACTGTTTGCAATTCAAAAAAAGATATTTATATGAATATTTGCATTTAAAAAACTAACAGAGTTAAAAAACTAAAAGTGTTAAAAAACTAACAGTGTATTTACGTTTACTAAGGTATTTCTATAACAACATGGTAAATAAATAAAACTTTAAATTAAAATTTAAACTATTTTTATTAAAATAGTTTCATTTTTATTATTAGAGTTTTATTTATATATTATATTATTATTTTTATTTATACTAGATTTAGTTGCATAAAAGTTTTCAATTTAAACCTTGTAACAAATTCTGGGTGCTTTTAAAAATATTTTGTTACTCTTGAGCACTTTCGCTAAATGCCGTACACAATTTTTTTTCCTACCAAGTCTTTTGCATTAACAAACTATTCGCAAAAAAAAGGTGCGCATATCTTAGGAACTAAAATTAATCCTAACATTGTTACGTTTCTACCAGCGTATTCTACTACCAGTGTATTCTACAAATAGAATGCTCAAGAACAGACCAATAATAAATTAGTAAAAATATTTAACTAATTTTTTATTCGACAGGCTGTTTCTAATTCTTCGTGCTGAACCTATAGAAGTAGAAACAGCCAGTTGAAGAAAAAAATTAGATAAGTGTTTTTAATATATTATTAAAGTTCTGAATATATATTTATATGAAATAAAAGTGAATTATATTTTTGATTTATTTTTAATACAGTACTATATTTTATTCTCACTTATATTCAGCTTCAAAGCTTTATCCGGAAAATATGTAAAAGAATGGGCCTGGACAGGAAACGAATTTTTATTATCAACAATTAAGAACATATATAATTTTTCCTCAAATTTAAAAAAATAAAATAAAAAGTTTATCTATATATGTAACTATAAAAATCACTTTTTTGTTTAAAAATAATTTCTTGAAAAATTGTTTTTAACAAAAAAGTGAAATATAAGAAACTAAACTTTATATTCCGCATTGAATATGCTCTGTTTATTAGGTCTTGAACTAACTTAACTGCCCTCTCCCTTGACTATTGCTCTAAATTATTGATAAAAATTGATAAGTTTCCTAAACTCTGGTGGAACCTTCATCTTTGAGTTTCTTCCTTTTTATGTCTAAACATGTCAAAAACTAGCCATAACTTTAATTAAGTCAAACTAGGAAGTTCATCTTTACTGAAGTTGAGGCTATTTAAAATAGCTTGCTCCAGTATTTTGCACTCAAAAGGAAAACTATCATTTGGACATCTTTACATGCTATACAGTTTTTTGGCAATATCCCCACGTTTCCTAGATTATTTATCTACTAGGGCAAAAACTTCCGAAATGAGATTTAGATATAAAGTATGTCTGAGAATGGAGCTTGCAACAGCTCGAGGGCCAAGTAGATTCCATTCTTTAAACCTTTTTGCTTGCTAAGTATAAGTAAGCTCTTATATCCTAATAAATAATACTAAGTTACATTTTCAATCATTTTAATGAATAATGAGCTTTCTGACTAATTAATAAATTATTAAAAGACAGTTTACCTGTGTTAGTGTAAAAGAACTTAACTCTGCTATTAGAAACCACTCTGTATAGAAAAGACAAATGAATAAAATAATACCATTTTTTCTTCAATATATTTGTCTGTATGGTTTTGAATTTCATTTTTTTTTTTTGCCGTATAAATAGATACAATCCGTAAGTTACGAACAATATATATATGTAGCAGGAGCGAAAAGAAGACTAATATGTCTTATCGCCAACCCCCTCAATAAATTCCATAAACCCAGTTGGCACGTACGTTTTTTTTATTATTAGGTTCAAACCTAATGAAAACTTTATATTCCGACTGGGAATAAAAAGTTTAATTTTAAAAAAGCGATTCCGTTATCTATATAAAATAATTAAATGTAAAAGTGGTAAAAAAAACAACAAAAAAACATCAATTATTAAAAAATAGCAAGAAGCGCTGTGGGTTTAAACATATTATTCTAAAAACAAGGAAATATTTAATTTTTATTTATTAAGAAATCATAATTCAACTTTTCTTTTTTTAAATAATAAACTTCAGAACGCAAAACAAAAGTCTAAGTATGAAAAATTAAAAAGAGTATCTATACGTATCAAACAAAGACATAAAAAAATTTAAAAAGTTACTCAGTGCGTTTAACACAGTTTTTTCTATTATAGTCGAGACGACAGACACTGTCACCAGAAATAATATAATTCAGACAGTCCAGAGTAAATTTGAAGGCATCTATGTTAATCAAGATCTGACAAAAGCACAAAGAAGACAAGATAGATAAGTACAAGACAAGTTGAAAAAGAAAATCGAGCCTCTCATTTTGAAAAACAACTGGGCGGCAGGACATTACTACGTTATTCGTAATAATGCTGTGATTAAAGTAGACAAGTAGCAATCAACGATAATTAATTAAAAACTATATAATGATAATTTGAATCTTAACGACACTTTAGAGCATGAGTTACTTTCAACTATCAGTGTACTACAACAGCCAGCTGTCCATAAAATACCATGCTGTTATAGCAATGCCACATCCCTTAACATTAAAATGCCAGAGTTTCTAGCATCAATTGAGACATAAAAGCCTAAAATAATCTTCGTTAAATAAACTTGGTGGCATGAATTATTGATAAATAACATTGAAAACTATATGTTATTCAGAAAAGATTGCGTGTCTAACAGTGGAAGTGTGGTGGCTATTTATGTCAACACTTCATTAAAATCTAATGAAGTAAACAAAATTGTTTTATTTGATTTCCTGAACAATTTTGGTGCGAAATATCATATGATTCCAAACACAATCTTCTGGGTTGCATATACAGGCCACGCATGCTAGATTCACTTGAGAGAGAATTGAGCGTTGATTACTAAAAACAAATAAACTTCTGTCTAATAAATACAGCGACTTTTTGATTTGTGGAGATTCTAAATTGCCAGGGACTCATTTGCCAACATCCTCACCAAGTCGTTTCTAACACAATTTGTTACTAAACTCACTTTTCAAATGACAGCGAACAACATTCTCGATCTAATTATAGTCAAAAATGAAAATCCGGTCATCGATATTATTCACCACGTACCTTTAACGCCTCTGGAGAAATCTCACCATGTCCTTTAACGGGATTACGCTGTTAAGAGCGCTGCAGTTGTAAGTAAAATCATTATTTTTTAATTACAAAAGTAACTTTGTAAAGATATTCAAATATTTTAACAATATTAACTGGCAGATGGAAATTAATGGACACAAAAACTTTATTAACATTTTCTTGAACCACTACGAGGCTGCATTTAAAACTTATGTCCCAATGACTAATTCAAAATGGATTCGTCAAAGAAGCAATTGGATGAATGATGACTTCAAGAATAAAATAAAATATAAAAATAAACTATGGTTTTGATGCAGAGCGAGTGGATAAAAAAATCTTGAACTAGTGAACGAATACAAAATGTTTAATATTTAATGGAAGCTCATATATCAAGCTCGTCGTGAGTTTGAACTAGATTTAGCAATAAAATCGAAGTACAACACAAAGATCATATTTAAGTATATTAAAAGAAATAAAATTTTAGAACTACAAAAAAAGAAAATAATAGTGACAAATATCACAAATCCAATATATATTGCAAACCGGCTAAACAACCACATTCAAAGTGTTTTCAATAAAAATGAAGACGATGAACTGCAAGGTTTTATAAAATGAACTAAAGTCATCTACAAATGTTCACAAATAACAAAAAATCTGGTTAAAATATGCTAAGCGATTTATCAGTAGATAAATTTGTTGGTATGAATGGTTTAAGGGCTCACTTCTAAAAAACTGTGCTGACAGCTTCTCAATACCGTTAAGTACAATTTTACAGAAGTCACTCGATAGTGGTTAAAATATAGAAAAAGGTTAATACAACATTACTATTCAAATAAAAAGGTAGACTAGATCCAGACATTTAACGGCCTTTATCCTTAATTTTAGTTGTATGTAAAACGATCGAGAAAATACTACGTGATACAATGGTTCATCACTTAGTCGAACACACACAGAAAAATCCAAGATTCTAGGTTAGGAATTTTTGTTCTTATTTTAAGAACTTGATTTTTATTTTAGAATTCCATTCTTATTTAAGGATATTTCAATAAAAAATATTGTTCCTATATATATATGAATATTTATATATATATATATATATATATATATATATATATATATATATATATATATATATATATATATATATATATATATATATATACATATATATATATATATATATATATATATATATATATATATATATATATATATATATATATATATATATATATATATATATATATATATATATATATATACATTATATATATATATATATATATATACATTATATATAATGTATATATATATATATATATATATATATATATATATATATATATATATATATACATTAGTAAAAATTAATGTTGCAACCATATTTATTAAACACGTGATGAATGGAGTATCCAAAAGTTGTTTGTAATATCCTGTTGATAGTAGTATTTAAACCTGGCACCCCATTTTTTTAAAAATAGAATAACATCAATAAAGCTGTATTTAATATTTTTTTAAAGGCAAATAGATTATAATAGTAAAAAACAAATCTCTTTTAATATAAATTTTATTTTTCAAACACACTACAAATTCTCAAAATATAATATATTATGTATACTTATAATTTATCAACCAATACTTTTTTCAGAATATCTTATCTAAAAACAAGACAATTAAAATAATATACTTTCAAGAATATTATTCTAATTCTAATATCGTTAACTTTCTATCCAAAATTATCAAATTGTGTGCTCTTGTTCAGAACTTGTGCTTCTTGTTTTTTTTTTTTGTGGTGAGGTTTTTAAATTATAATTATTGCTTTTGGTATGATTATATGTAATATTAATATCGACATTATTTTACTATTATTCATATCATTAATAGCTGGTATGACCCGAACGATACGGGTTGTGAGGATTAGACTCGCCACAACCCGTTGTGGCGAGTCTAATCTTCACCCGCCTATTTTTAAATTTGTTCCTTAGTCTTTATACTTTAATTTATTTTAGTAAACGGCAAAAAAAAAATCAATTTAAACTTCTGGTAGTTAGTAAAATGCGAATTTTTAATGCGAACCATCAATCTGTATTATTATTAATTTAAAAGAAAACATTCTAATTTAAATAAAATATATTGAATACTATTATATTTTATTAACTTAAATTAAAAAATTGATGAGCAAATGCTTTAAATATCATGACTGCTGTTATTAAAATGCCATGTCATTAAAATATCTTGGTTCACTAAAAAGTACGAAGTTTGCATTTTATGGACGACCTAAAGTTTTTGCCTTTTGGTTAATTTTTAATTTACTATACTTTAGAACTAATTCGTATTTTCACTTATTGCATTATTATTTATTTACTTTAATATTTTTTACATAACAAAAGTATCTTTAGATTGTAAGACAGTTGTGTAACAACTTCAATATTTTAACTCTTTCATAAGGAAATATTTAAAAAGCAAATTTGGACATTGAAAAATAGGCCATAGAAACCTAGTTTTTTCAAATAGGTTAGCTTTATGATAAAGCTAACATATATTTTAATATATGAATATATCTTATTGCGAACCATCAATCTATTGCTTGCTGTATTATTAATAATTTAAAAGAAAACATTCTAGTTTAAATAAAATATATTGAATACTATTATATTTTATTAACTAAAATTAAAAAATTGATGAGCAAATGCTTTAAACATCATGACTGCTGTTTTAAAATGTCATGTCATTAAAATGTCTTGGTTCACTAAAAAGTTTGAAGTTTGCATTTTACTGTTTAATAGTTCGCCTTTATCTGTTTAATATTTTTATAAAAGCCTTTCCGCAAAAAAACTCTTAACAAATTCATGCAATAAAACTGTTTTTACTGCGGAATTAGGCAAATAAAACTTTAAACCTGTTGTTTGTGTGATCGATACTTAATGAAAATGGAAACCGTCTTGATCGTACAAAAGGCGATAAAAGTACAAATGGTTTCTATTCACTCATAAAAAGATAACGGAAATATAAAAAACAAAGCAAAAATAGCCAATATATCCATTCAAAACAATAATTCAAAAGACAAAAAATATTGAAATTTATTCGAGAAATAAACAAAAAAATTTTCTTCGGATGAAATAAAAAACTGAACTTAAAAAAAAAAATCAAAAAAAATTTATATTCAAAAGTATTTATAAATACAGTTTAATTTGAAACATTCTTTCATTATTTTATGTCTTTAAATAAATGAATTGAAGATTATCAAGCTTCAAAATTATCAAGTTTTAGTTTTTTGAATACAATCAACGTTCAGAACATTTCAGTCACAGAATAGGGAATTCGACCTAAAAATGGAACAAAACTTTTATTGAATATACTTAAGACACAATAACTTGTTATGTACTCTATTTATTTATTTATTTATTTGAAAACTCAAAAATATGAATTAACAGATAACAAATAAGAAATTTACTTTGTGAGGTTGTTTATCTTTTGTGAATATTTATTGTTGCATGTTTGGATTAACTAAAAAAAAATGATCACAATAAGATATAACTTTTTTTTATTTGAAAACTGAATCTTTAGCTGTTAGTAAATAATTATATGTAGTCAGTTTCAGTAATAAAATTACTCAATAATCATTTTTAATTAAAGACCTCGTTGTGAAAGTAAACCAAATCATCTAATCTATCAACAACAAAAAAAAAATAGCATCAAAAAATTAACAAGTAACATAACACATTACAGTAAACTCTAAATTACTCAAACCTTAAAGGGGACCAAGAAATTAGCATGTTAAAGAATGCTACAGTTACTAGCAGTATAATCAATAAATAAATGCTAAAATAAAATTTTAAAATTAGTTTAAGTTAAGGGTTATTGAGTTATCCAGAGTTTCTTGTTCATATTTTAACTACTAACAGCACACACATATAAACACTAACAAAATATAAACCCATTTAGCCTTATATAACACATAATAAAAACACAAATTACCACATCATGACACAACAATACTTGTCAAAAACTATAAATTAAGAACATTTACAAATATAACATTTGTGAAATTTTCATTCAACGAAATACCTTGTTTATGCATGTGTATATGCAAATGACTTGTTGTAAATCACATGTGTAATGCAAATGGTTTTAGAACATGCTGCATATTTAACGAATAAACATAATTATTAAGAGGAAAGATACTACTTATAAAAAATCTAATATTAAAAAAACAATAATAATAAAAACAATTAATCAATGTTTGAATCTAATAAAACATCTTTTTTGTTGCAGCAGATGAAGTTGCCGCTACATAAAAGTTAAAATTATCTTAAATCTAAAGGAACTATCAATCCTTTGCTTATCGAGCTTGAAGACGTTAATAACAAAAATATGGTTCTTAAAGCATCAATTAAATTAAGATAAATCAAAAAATATGAAAATGTGTATATAAATCGCGATCTAACAGCAAGTCAAAGATTCATTCTAAAAAATAAATTAATAGAACGAAACGAAAAAAATGCGTTAAGAAGTGAACAAGAAAAAATTAAATTTCATTACGGTATTAGAAATGACAATCTCACTCGATTTTTTCACAAATAGCCACTAGCAACCACTAATTTAGCAACGTCATCAAAAGTATCTCCCCCAAAAAAGACAAATATTGACTATAATCGAATAAAATCTCAATTTATTCAAGATCCACTTCTCAACATAAATAAACTGAACACTTCTTACTTTGATTCGGATAAAGCCGCTACCCAGCCAACATTGACAGACGGGTACCGTATGGTTTTTGTCTGGGCTTACGGGAACGGGATTTTGACGGGTAAGTATTTTGGTGTCCAGACGGGTCCCATATGGTAATAAAATCAAGCATATTTGCTCGTTAGGGTTTTATTTGGTTTTTATCAGGGCCGAATAACCTGGGGATTTGACGGGTTTCCCATAAGGTTCCCAAAAGGTTTAAAAAAAATCATAACAAAACTTACTCGATGGTTGCCATTTTTAATTCGTATTGTGCGTGAAATAAGATTAAAAAATTTAACTTTTATGCATTACATTTTTTGAATACAAGTTTTTTTTGATGTGTTTTGTCACTGTAAAACTCAGTTAAAAAGACGTTGTTTTAAAATTTCATTTATTTATTATCATTATAAAAGAATTTGTATATGTACATATATATACATATATACTATTTTTAAAATGAATTTACAAAGTTCAACATATTTGTTGAACATATTTTCTAGAAACTATTAAACATGTAGTAAATGTTCCATTGAGATACTGTTTGCATTTTTAAAATGATCAAAATATAAAGTTTTGTTTCTGCTAGTCACTAGCAGAAACAAAACTTTATATTTTGATCATTTTAAAAATGCAAACAGTGCAAACTAGCAGCTAGTAATATAATTAGATAATAAATGGTTTGAGTTTAATCAAAATATTAGTTTAGTCAAAAACATTTAAAAAGAGAAAACAGGCGAATAGAATGTAATGGATAGGTTATATTTAGGGAATTAAAAGCTTTTAAATCTTTTTTACAGATCCACTTTTTTCCATTGATTTTTCTATATTTTATGCAAGCAAAATGACTGATGTTAACGAAGTTTACCCACCGTCAGATATAAATAAAGATATGATTAGATGTTTAAATGCAAAAATATGGCTTTATTGTTATGCATCAACCTCATTTTTTAATCATTTATATTTTTTGATTTTGATTTAAAATTGTACACTTGCAATATAAACAATAATTTCATAATATACATAATAATAACTTATACTTACAATACCTATACTTGTAAATACTTGTAATATAATACTTATGTTTATAATACTGATAAAAATTTTTATTGATATAAACTTTTGCATTCAAACTTTAGTTATAAAACTTTAAATTTAGTTATAAAACTTTAACTTAATAACTTTTACATAAATAACAATAACTAAAAAAAGATGTTAGTTATTATATAGATTATAACCATATGCTTATTTATTATAATTGAGTTACAGTAAGTTAAACAATATAAAATGTTAAGTTCCAGGCAATAGGTCTGATATGATATGTATCTTATGTATATCTTGTATTTTGCAGCATGTTAAAGAATATTTCTGCATGGTGCACTCTGACTGTTGACAATATTTGCATATTGATATGAGTAAAAGTGACTTCAACAACCAGAATGTGTTTTTGATAAATATTAATAATTACAGGTTAGTAAATATAATTATAGTAATAATTAGAATAACTTTTTATTATTAGAATTAGTGAGAGACTTATGTATAATAGAGCTACATTAACTTTGGGAGACAAATATAATAACTTGAGTAAATATTATCGTTGTTTATAACCTCGACTAGAGTAATGTAAGTAAATATTATTTTTATCTAAAGAATATTCGGCAAAAGTCAGTGTTTCCTAAGTATTAAATATTATAAAAAAACATGTGTTTAAAAAATTTTTTTTAAATATATCATAAAATAAAAAAATAAGTATTTGAGTATAAAAAAAAACACATTTATTATTATAATGTATATACATCACATTAACTATGTTGTCTATAAAGTAGGGGTTGCAGCTGATATTTCAGCTTCAGCTATAAACTCATTAGCTTCAAATTAATGCTAAAGCTGATCAAGGCTGTTTAATCATCTTGATAGCTGATAGTAAAAGAGAATAATACTCCATAAATATTTTATATAAAATATATTTTTATATAGGAATTTATTCAATGAAAATCTAAAATAGTGACAAAATTTAAAAATACATGTAAATTTTAAATAAAATTTGCCAAAAGCTGTTGCTATTTATAAATATTGCCATCAGAGCCTAGGCCTAGGACATACAATATTAGGGGACCCAAACTATGTTTTTAGAATTTTGTTTAAAAAGTGGTGCCCAAAAATCTAATTCCATTTTTTATTATCTTAAGGGGACCAACTCTCTTTTGTTCAAAAAGAGTACACTTTGCAAGTATTTCATAGGTAAAAAAAAAAAGGAAGATAAAACCATAAAAATTTTTTTTTTTTTTTTTTAAAACACATTTTTCGTCAGAGTAGATTTTTTTTGCTAGATGAGGATGTTCATCTAATAATGTAGCTGCATCCGAACATATTAAATTTCATATTAAATTTGACTGTTAGACGGCATATAATGTTTTTACAAAAAATTGCAACTTCTCACTGCTCCAATAATCATTCCTTAGTGAAAATACCTTTTCAACAGCAGCAGTAGTGCCTGGACAACATAAAGAAATTTCTGTTAAAACTTTTAAATTTTCATGTGGGATATGTTCTACTCTAAAATGCCGAAAGATTTCTACCCATCTCATTATTCCATTTCTTCAATTTTTCTTCATTTAAAAATAAATTTACTCTTCCAATTTCTTCAAAAAGAAAATTGTCATTAATAACAATATCTTTTACTTCCTTTATTACAAATTCGACTGCTGAAGAAACTTTTTTTTCCATTAAATTTTACTATTTATAAGGGTCCATTTAAAACAATTCAATGCTCTTAAGTTCATTATCCATTCTTTGATATATTCATAGCAAATTTTATAAAAATTTTTAACTTCTATTAAATTTTTTTTTTTTCCGGGATTGGAATCTTCCAAGGCGGTCAGTTTATAGGCTTTAATATAGCCTTTAATATTGTATATTGTAGTGTATGTATATACTTTTTTATTTAAATTTGCCTTTAATTTGTTTTTTTCATATTTTTCTGCAAAAAATTTTTTCTGTCACTTTATCCTTCTGAACTTATGTGATTAAGTTTTTGTTTTCTCTTACATATTTTCTCACTCATCTTATCTCATCCGTTCATTTTCTCTTTTTTTTTTCATTTTTCTTAGCGTTACTCTTTTATATTTTTGTGTTAATTCCAACTTTTTAAATAGTATTGTTCCTTATACTTCTTTTTTTATTACTTGTATTAATGTAGTTTTCTTTCTTATTATTTTTTATTTTATTTGTTTATTTTATGAAGGTGTCGCTCCATCGACTTGTTTTTAATATGAGTGACACCGAACATAAATTTGTAAATTATAATTAAGTTTGTAATTTTTGATTTTATGGTTAATTAACCATAAGCGCATGCGTAGTATGTACAGTAAGGTTTTTGTTATCCTTTTATTTAATTAAATAAATGGATAAAAAAACTTTGCTGTACATACTACACATGCGTCAAGACTGTCAAGCATGGCGTACATACTGCACATCAAAGATCAGCCTGGGGATTAAATATGCAAATGTTGGATCCATCTCTTTTCACAAATGTAATTTTGACATTGTTAGAAAAAGAGGTCTGTAGTATCTATCTATCTCTCCAGGTTCATAATACGGCCTCTCAATTGTGTTGAAAATGGCAGCCATATGTGCGTTCAAAATTTAAATCACTGTCAAACTTGTATCTGGTGTTTGCCCTGTCCTCTGACGTGCTGGAAATGGCAAGCAATATGTGCGCATGAAATTCAAATCACTGTCAAAATAATTTTAAATACTTAATGAAATTGAAATAAAATAATATAAAAAAAATGTTTTAGAAATACAAATGAGTACAAAATTATACAAATGAGTACTTTCAGAGTACAGGATTTGAAAAAAGTACGGTTTGTGAAAAAAGAGTAAAAAAACTCTGTAAATGAGAATAGCAGGTCACCTTAATTGTCTACATAATTTTTTGGTAGATTTCAAAGTTCTTGCAAAAGATGTTTTTATCTATAAAAATATTGAGTTTAAAATCAATCTTGCTGTTATCATATGTGATGCACCAGCTAGAGCATTTGTAAAGTGAATTAAAGGACACAATGGTTATAACTGATGTGAATGTTGTGCTTAGAAAGGAGAGTGGTGTGGCAAGATAATTCTCCTACATATTTCACTAATTTAAAATGCTATTTTAAAAACATGTAAAGAAAAGCAGTGGCTTTTTACCTATATTTATTCTGAAATAAAATATTTTAAATTACAGAATTTTTTTTTTTCTAAATGTAAAATATTTTTACAATTTTTATAATCTACTTGTTGGCGACGTCTGATTTCGAAAGCTATCAACCCGGGTTAGTTTCTGGGTAGCTGGTCATAGGTCAACTCAAACTTTCATCCTTCAGGGTTTGTAAATAAGAACACATTTATTCGTTCACTTAATTTTTCGATAAGGGGTCCCGTAAATTGTGTTAAGCCTATATTCCATATTGTTCTAAATCTGGCCCTGGTTGCAAGCATGCGTGAGTGCGACTTAATTTGAAGTGCTCAAAATTGTGCACTTCATTATAATAACTAAATTTAACAAAAATGAATAAACTGCCGAGCGATGGATCAAGGAGTTTTTGTGTGACTAAAGACTCTGCCACTTCCGCCTACCCTCCCTCCAAGCTGTCATTAGGGCCCCAAAATCTTAAAAACCTATAATTATACACAGCCAATTACAAGCGTTATGTCTTTGAGCGCATGTTTATGAGCGACATAAACTTTATATAAATGAGTGACATAATCTTTTTTTATATAGCGAATTTTTTTTAATTTTGGTTTTGTAAAAATTAATGCTGCAGCTTATTTATTAAATTCGTGATGAATGGAGTATTTGGACCAAAAGTTGTTGTATTCAAACCTAGCACCCAATTTTTTTATAAATGAAATAACATCAATAAAACTGTATTAAACCAGCAATATATTTTTCTAAAGTCAAATAGATTATAATAGTAAAAAGCAAATTTCTTTTAATACAAATTTTATTTCTCAAACATACTACAAACACTCAAATAGGATATATTATATATACTTATAATTTATGAACCAATAATTTTTTATAAATATCTAATCTAAAAACAAGACATTTAAATAACTTTCGTTCAAAAATATCACTCTAATTCTAATATTCTTTTGCTTCTATCCAAAATTATGAAGTTGTGTGCTCTTGTTCATCTATTAAATTATTTTTTTGTCTGAATTTACACACAAGTTGCCCTACCTCTTTCAACCTATAATTTCTTTACTTCTATAAAAAATTCTCAACATTTTTTTTCATCATTTAGCAACCTTAAATTATATATTCTAAATAATTGTTCAGTTAAGTACAGCATAACAAATCACATCACAAACTAATGCATAAAATCATGAAATAATTTATCATTTTTTATTCATAGAATAATTTATTTTTTTATTCACCTTATATCACTAAACTTTACTACTAAAACTCATCTTTATGTCTTTTTATTTTGGAGAAATGTAATTACTGTTCGTAAAATGTTATGCTCATTGTGAACACTAATATTTATCGCTATTGTTTAATATTAAATTTAATATTTATCTATATTATTATTACTATTACTAGCTGGATTGACCCGTAAAAATACGGGTCTTTGTAATTCTATTCCACACAAACCTTTTCCCTTATTTTCTTAATCTAGCTGTCAATATCGGTAAATACAGGTCTTTTCTTCTACTTCTATATTTATTTATTCCACGCCAATCATTTCTTTACTTGTTCCTTATTTACTTCAATATTTTTTAGTAAACGGTGGAAAAAAATTCATCAAAAAAATTTACTTTGAGAGCAAAAAAAAACTTTAACATACGCACTTTTTCCGCATACGTATATAGCTTATTAAACCCCGTTTATTTATTTTTTTTTTAAAAATTCTGAACTAAGCTACTTCCTACATTTAGACCAGCCATGTACCATGGTTTACGGTCGCGTCCTAGC
>NC_061166.1:147500-212500 GCF_022113875.1 Hydra vulgaris
AGAAAAAAGAAAAATTAGTATGTATTTAGTGTAGCAGTGTTATTAATACTTTATAGATTATTTTGATATATAAACTTTAGAAGTAGGGCTACAAAAGTTAAATGCGTATCTAATTTAGTTTTGATTAGATTTATTGACAAACCAGGTAGATTATATAATAGTAACTTTCATTAAGGAATCATGGGTTTAATTTTTACTCTCTATAGTGTATTTATGCCTTGTCAAAATTACAAACGCTATATTTATTTAGCGTTTGTCATTTGACAGGCTACACATGTAGTTGTAATTTTTTTGCGTGCATTTTTAGGTGTCAAAAATACAGGGTAAATCAAAATTGGTTCAATGTCTTACCTCTGATGCCGGGCGTCTTCGAGAAGCAGCTGAAAAAAAAAAGACGAAGATATATTACTGCATATTAGAGACAAAGACTGTTCTTGTATAGAATTAAAATACCATAAGCATTGTTATGCCAAATATACTGCTTTTGTTACACGTAAAAAAAGTGAGAAACCTAAAAGTCTTTATGAGCAGTCTTTTCTAGTGCTATCTAAACAAATAGAGAAGCAGCTGTATGAAGATGGCGAAAGTCTTTCTATGTCTGACATCTTTTCTTCATTTGTAAAAATTGTGAAATCAGTAGAAAGTCTTGATGCATCCAAATATAACAAATGGAGGTTGAAAAAAAGAGTACGGGGGAAATTTCCAGATTTAGTATTTTACAAACCAATAAAAAAAGCAATGAGTGAGATAGTTTATCATTCAAATTTTAACATTGGCTCAATTATCGAATCAGCAATTAGTGCAGCTAGAGAACAAAATAGCAGTAGCTTTGAGTCAGATTGCACTGATGATGAAGTAATTCATAGAGATCAAGTATCGTGTTCAAGTAAAAAAACGGTTATAAACTCATTGCAGATATTATATACTGCAGCAGTAGAATTAAAAAATATTCTTAAACAAGTTCCAGCTATGAATTGCAAATGGCCTCCGAAGGCAACGGAATTGAATTTTAAATGCGCAGATGAGTTTGTACCAACTTCACTATTTAACTTTTTAGCATGGACATTTGGGTTTTCTGATGAGCCAACATTCGAGTGTAAAGTAGAACTCGATGTAAAAGATAGAGTAGAAGTATTAAGCGTTGCGCAGGACTTTATTTTTTTACATTCAAAAAGAAAAAACCTACCTCCAAAACATTTAGCACTCAGTATGGCTACAAGACAAATTACGGGGTCAAAAAAACTTATAAGTATTCTAAATGGTTTTGGGCACTGTGTATCGAATTCAGTTGTTAGATCACATGAAACAGGATTGGCTAAACTAAATATAAATGATGATGTTGTTATTGGTTCAAATGTTAACCATTGTCAGTTTACCACACTTGTATGGGATAACATTGACTTTGGAGAGGAAACTCGCTCAGGTAGTGGAACGTCGCACATGGCTAATGGGATTATTATACAAATGAAAATGGAAAACTCCAAAGTTAAATCAAAAGAATCTGTTAAAAATATTAAAAAAAGTGAAAGGTCATTGCCTAAACCTTACATAGAGATACCACAGTTTATTTTAGGAGAGAAAAAGTCACCAGAATTAAGTAGCTCTTATAGAAAAAATCCATTTTCAATTAGAGAAGATGAACATTTGATAGATCAATCATTTTCAAGACTAATAAACTTTGGTTATATTCTGTGTAAAGTTAACGATTCTAATACTTTGCTTCCTGGCTGGACAGGCTTCAAAACACTTCTTCATGCAAAGCCATTAAATAAATCTATTATAAGTTACTTACCTGTAATTAATGCACCAGTTACCGAAATTTCCACAGTAAATGAAATTCTTCAGAAAAGTATTGCGATAGCAGATAAGTTAGGATTACGTCATATGATAGTAGTATTTGATGAAGCATTATATGCTAAAGCTCAACAAGTCAGATGGAAAAATGCAATGTTAATGGAAAGTATAATCATCCGTATTGGTGATTTTCATGCAGTAATGTCATACATTAGTGCTATAGATAAACGATTTGCAGGTAACTTTTGATTACTTCTATACACGACCAATTTGAAATATTATTCATATTTCTATTTCTCCTATAGAGCTTTCTGTTTTGACTTTAACTATTTTTAAATTTATTTAAAAATTGTTTTCAGTTTTATATTTTTTTTCTTACAGGATATTTTTATTGAGTCCGGTGTTGTAGCAACTGGCTCTTTGAATGGAGTATTGCGAAGAAAACACTATAACCGTGCTGTATATGCTTATAAAATCTTATACGAAGCTTTACAACGATTACGACTACGTTCATTTGTTGAAGCATTGAATTTAAATGAACAAGATTGCTTTAATACTAATGTTGCTATGTTGAGCGAAAAATTTCCCGACCAATTTACAGATCATCTAGTTAATGACGAATACTTATCAATATTTGCGAAGTATTTTACTTTTTATTTTCTGAATTGCTTTAAAAACAGTGTTTTCTTTTAACTGCCACTTTTTCCCGTTTGGTTTAGCACTAATTTTCACACTTATTTTATTATTGTTTTGATATAGATATGATGATTTTATTTTTGAATCAAATCAACAGTCACCAACGTTTTCATTCTGGTCATCTTTCATCGAAATGGTAGAACTGTTATTATTGTTCATTAATGCCACACGCTGCAGTGATTGGAACCTTCATTTATCAACTATTAGATCTATTTTACCTTGGTGTTTCAGCTATGATCGAGTTAACTATTCTAGGTATCTCTCAGCATATTGGTTAGAAATGACGTTGATCAACGAAACACATCCTGGTAATTTTAGTAACACGGCGTTACGGTATTTTGTAGTAGAAAATTTAAATCTACTTTATTGCGTTTTAAGGATATCTAGGTGCTTTAAATAGGATTAAAAATAAGTAATTTCTTCTCATAGGGATTAAAAACGAACTATCGAAGCAATGGACAGTCCAACGGCAGACTGAATATGGTTTCTCATCAGTTGCCTGTGATCAAGCCATTGAACAAACAGCTAATCGCGATTGCAAAACTACTGCTGGTATTATTGGGTCTACCTTACACCAGGGAGTAGTTCATCGGTGGATTTTAGCTCAGAGTGATAGAGCTGCAATAACGAGTGAATGCGAAACGATGGCTGGCATCAGTATAAATAAAAGGTTTGTAGTTAAACTGCTGTATTTGGCAACGTTACAAAAATAAATAATAGTAAATTAAATTAAATTGTATTCAAATGAACCAATTCTTTAGGTTCAGAAAAGATCTCGATCAGCTTAGAATACTAAAAGACGAGGAAAATGTTCAAAATGTAATGAATGCCATTGATGCAATGATAAATCCTTTTACAATTGAAAGCAAAGAATTACTTAACATCTCAACAGGTTCGGTTGCGTCCACTGATATTGAATCTGATCTTCAAAATGCTCATGATATAGGGGATAAACAGTTTACCTCTTTTGTCAATGAGAAACTCCTGTGTGAAGATCCTGATATATTTTCGACAATAAAGCGAAATAGTTTAAAAACATTTGCTAGCCTAAAGAAGTTAACAAAATCTAAGTCCTCTAATGGCAAACTAATTACGTTAAAGAATGACAGAGATTTGTTTGCTAGGCTAGTGCTAATTGGTAAGGCCAGAGATGTCGACGTAAAAGAGATACTAAAATATTCATTGAGAGTGTATCCAATGTCTTTATCAACAATCACAGGCTCACTAGTTAAAACGTGCAAGGCTAAGTTGCTAAACGTTATTGAAGCAACATGTAATGATTTTATTGTGACCACTACTCCTGCAGAAAATGCACTACTTATTGATGCTATGGCAATTTTACAAATGATAAATACAATACCCAATACATTTAATCATCTAGCTAATGAAATACTTCAACAAGTAATAAGATTAGCTACTTTTCATAAATCATCTCGTGTTGATTTCGTATCTGATCGCTACCCATTAATTAGCACTAAGAACGCTGAAAGAGAAAAACGTGCACAATCAGGTACACAAGCATTTACCATCTACAGTGGTACACAAAATGTACCAAAGCAGTGGAAAAAATTTATGTCCCTTGGACGAAATAAAGAGGAGCTAATTAATTTTTTATTCATGTCTTGGTGTGAATGTGATCCACAAATTCTTGGCAATATAATTCTCTACATCACACAAAAGAACTTATGTTACAAAATTCAGTCCATTGACAACCATATTATAGTAACTGAAGTCCCTGAGCTTGCCAGTGACCACGAAGAAGCAGATACAAGGTTAGTTTTACATGCATCACATGCATCGCTGGACTACCAAAACATTGTAATTAGAAGTCCTGATACTGATGTATTTGTATTTGCTCTGTCAACTTGTCTTCCGTCAACAGCATACTTCGATACTGGTGTTGGTAACAAACGCCGCATTATCAATATAAAAAAATGTGAATCTGATCTCGGTAATGATTTGTCGATTGCTATGACCGGATTTCATTTGTTTACAGGTGACGATTTTTCTTTCTATAGATATTATTTTAACAGTACTGTAGTGTTTAGACGGGATAAAAAACTAGAGGTGAATTCAGATTTTGAAATTAATTTAAACAGTTGAAATTAATTTAAACTGTTTATATTTTTTCTTTGGTATTTAAGGTTGCGATTCAACAAGTGCATTTTATGGAAAAGGAAAAGCAATCGCTTTCAAAGTCCTACGGAAGAAAGCGAAGTACTTAGATGCTTTTAAAACTTTAGGTGATTCAGTACCACCATCTGATGAACTAGTAAATATACTGGAAACATATGTCTGTGATTTATACGGGGCTGAACAAGAAGAATCAGTTAATTCCGCTCGTTACATATTATTCAAATCTGGTAAATTTAGCGAGGAAGCGTTACCACCAAATAAAGATTCGCTTGTTCAACACATTAAAAGAGCTAATTATGAAGCTTTTATCAGAAAACGATCATATATAGCAGTGATTAACCCACCAAGTCCTTTTGGAAATGGTTGGTTTAATGATCAAGGTTCAATTGCCATATCTTGGATGGAAATGCCTGCTGCACCCGATTCGTTGCTTGATTTTGTTCACTGTTATTGCCGTGATTGTTCCACTAAAAGATGTTCTTGTAATAAAGCTGGTGTAGTTTGCACAGACCTTTGCA
Source organism: Hydra vulgaris (assembly GCF_022113875.1). Classification (NCBI taxonomy): domain Eukaryota; kingdom Metazoa; phylum Cnidaria; class Hydrozoa; order Anthoathecata; family Hydridae; genus Hydra; species Hydra vulgaris. The sequence goes on from NC_061166.1 coordinate 152,645, forward strand.
AATGTAATGGTTGCAGAAATCATGGTGGTGACCATCAAGAAGCGGATGATGATAACCAATCAGATGAATCATACGAGTCTGAGTCTGATAATGATTAGATTAGATTTATAAGTTGTAATAAAAATCACTTGATATTTAATACTTTTTGATTTTGAACTGCAAGATAAACATCAGCAGCAATAATATATATTAGAAATTTGGTTAATAATAATATTTCTGTTTTAAATACAGTTCTCTTTTAAAATATTGCATAAAAACGGCAAATGGTAAGTCTCCTAAGGAACAGATCAAAAATAAAAAGGTCTGGAACCTAAATTACCTATATCAAAAAGCATCCAAATTTTCAAATACTTTTAGTAAATTACTAAAGAATACACTGACTAAATTTGAAGTAGAAATTATTATTGATTTAGACGTTATTAAAAAAAAACCAAAGGGCATTTTTATTTTTTTTAGTAGAAACCGTCTTGGTCAAAACTATAGGATGGTTTCTATATGCTGCAAAACTTTGACCTTAACTATCATATTTAAATATTTATTAATTAAATACTTAAATACTTAATTATCAAATTATAATATTTATTGGGACCATAAAAATCTGGGAACTTTTTTTTTTGTAATTAGTTTGTTGAGCTCTTCAAAATAACTTCAACAAAATTTAGTTACTAAATGTGTATAACGAACGTCTTTTTTTTGAAAGCTTTTTCTGCAACAGACGCCGGCCTAAAATTGTTTTTAACAGAATTGCTGTAGATCAAATAGTAAGGAGAGGTTGACGCAATGCAATTTTTAAGTCAAAGTCAAACTATAAAACTTGAAAAATGTTTCAGTATGTTTTATTATTACTTAATTACGTACGTTATATATTTGCATACACGTTTTCTTCTAAAAAAAGTGCTGCGACTCTTTCTACTAACACTACTATTAAGTTCGGCATTATTATATAGAAGATAGATAGATTATAAAATATTTTTTCACTTAAAAAGACAAACTCTATTCCACATTAACCTTATCTCTATTTCTCCCTCTAATATTTTTTAGTGAACAATAGATTATATGCAAGAAAAAAAAAACTCACATATGCACCTTTTCCGTATATTTATATTTAGAGCTTAACATAAAGAAGGTAAATCATTTAGTTCAAGACAACCTGCCAAAACCCAAATCCTCTGTTGATTTATGCACACTCACTGTGGCTAGGCCTGTAAAAAAAGTAGCTAGGCAAGTCAAATAAATTAACTTGATCTGTTTTTCTGCATAAAACAAAAATAGAAAATGTGAAGTGCTTGATAAAAGGAACTGTAATATTGGATTTAGTTAATTCAATACAAAGTGATAGGAAACTGCAAACTAAGGTAACAACGTGAAAATTATTCAAATACTAATTTACAACAATTTGTATTGCGTTTTATTAAAATAGCTTTATTAAATGGTATGAAGATTGATGATTCTTCTTCTTCGTCTTTAGAAAATGATTAACGATTTTAAAGACTTTTAAATTGATTATAAAAGCATTATCTAAAAATGAAATAAAATCATTATTGATAACACTGAATGCACATTTATTTGTTTTATGTTAATTCAATTGAAAAATGAAAAATACGAAACGAAATTTAGTAATATTAAATAAATATTAGACACTTACTTTGTGAGAGTGCTTTTGTAAAAGTCTCTAATATTTGGTTGGAAGGCTGGAAATACTCTTTTTTTTTAAAAAACTCAGTTTTATCAGCATTGCTAAAGATAAAAATTCTTACTGACACAAAAAAATTAGGCATTTTTTTAAAAATGTTTCTTGGCTTTTAGTGAATGATTAGGAGTAAGTTTCATTAATGAAGCTATTCAATAATCCTTTTTAACGATAGACACCAACGTGAAGGTAAGCCAAGCTGTCTATAAACACAAAACATCACAACAACATTACAGGATGACAAACAATAACACCAGTAGTGTAGGCAGGATTTTTGTTGTTTCAGATATATATTTAGAAGCTGTTAAAGAGTTTAACTTTGTTATGTCTAAAAAAATTCAGGTTAGAAAAAACATTTTTTTTAAACATTTGTTCCTAAGCTTTAACAACATCAATTTTTTGCAAAGTATTTTAATTCTATAAACGTGAATACACTTAAGTTTGGTTGAAAGTGCTATCTGAAGCATCAAAAGACCCTACCTATGTTACTGAATACACATAGCATCAAATATTTGTACATAACACATTTGCACATAACACAAAATATTCAGATTATGTGTTTCCAGAATAATTAAAAAAGCTAGACAACACAACCTAGCTCAACACTTGTAACACCGCTTGGCACTAAACGCTGCCAATAACACCACAATTTAGTAACACCGCTTGGCATTAAGTGCCAAGTAACACCACTAATTAGTAACACCGCTTGGCTAGCAAGAATCACAATCTTGCACTACACGTTGCCAAGTAACACCACTTTTCACATGGAAACAACTTAATATAAACTTGTATAAACTTAAGCACATAAATATAAATAACGCATATAAACACATTCATTTATATACACATATAGCAAAAAAAAAAAAAAAAAAACATACAAAAAATATAAAACACATATAACACATAATATACTTGTCAAAATTATAAATTAAGAACATATGTAAAGACAACATTATTTGTGTAATGTTTGTTAAATGACATACCTTGTAATGGATGTTTATCAACTTTGAAAAAAAAACTATTAAATGATCTTGTTCTTGAACATGCAACATATAATTGGCCGTGTGAAAAGCAAGGCTTTTTGAGATAAACACCAACTTTTTCAAATGTTTGACCTTGACTTTTCTTTATGGTCATTGAGTATGCTAACCTAACTGGAAACTGACGGCGTTTAAGTGTAAAAGGTAAAATTGCATCTGATGGAGCTGATTGAACTCGAGGAACAAATACCCTGTTACCAGCTGATACATCTGTTAAAACCTCACCATCAATATAATTGTTGTGTAATGCACGCACCGTCAAACGGGTTCCAATACAAAGTCCACCTTTGAGATCTAAATTTTTAAGTAGCATTATAACAGCACCAATTTTTAATTTTAGGCAATGAACAGGCATACCTGATGGAGTCAAACTATTTAAAAACTCGACTGGAAAGTTATTAATTTCATTAAGATCATCAGTATTAATGCTATCTGAACTTAAATATGTTTTCACATCACCGGGTAAACAATGAAGGACTTCTTCATTTATTGCCAATGAATCAACATTTGTTGGCGTTAAAATAGCACGTTTTGCATAATCAGCTTCTTCTGCACCACCGAAAATCTTCTCCACAATAGATTCATTATCACTGAGAAAGCACTGCTCAGGTATTTCAATACACCCTCGCAAAGGATCTTCAGGCTTGGCAGGTAATGTTCCACTTCCAAGCTTTAAAAGCCATTGAGAAAATTCCTCTTCTTCTATCTGAACCCTCATATTTACAGTTAATGAGAACCTTTGCACAATTGCCAATGTTCAGAACATTTTAAACATGATTCTATAACTTCTGCTGGTCGACCTCGCTTCACAACTGGAAGTATTTGTCTGAAGTCTCCACCCATAAGAATAACCTTACCACCAAAAGGAAAGTTGTTAACACTCAAAGCATATTTGGGTATCATAGATGCTTCATCAAGTAAATACAAACTGATTTGTCTCAGGAATCTACCATGAATAGAGTTTGGAGTTACATTACATGTGCTAGTTTCCAAAATTGGAACAGGAAGTTTGAATAAGCCATGCATTGTGCACCCATTTTTGAGAAGAGTTGCAGCTATTCCTGTCCATGCAGCTGTTGCAGTTCTAATATGCCTGCTCTGTGTTTCAGAAATTAAATAATTGTAAGTAAATGTTTTACCACTACCGGCAGGCCCATCCATAAAAAACAACCTTGAATGCTTATTTTCATTAGTAGGTTCCACACTTAGTGCAGCAAGAATCGCATCAGCTACATTACGTTGATTATCATTCAATAATGATCTAACTTGGTTTGCTTCATCAATAAACACCTGAACATCTTCATCATCATTTTCTGGGACATTATCTAAAAACTGATCTAAAGCTGGCAAATTATAATCAGCTAAGGTTTTACCACTCTGATTAATTATAGATTCAATTTGACGAAGAGCTGCCTGCTCAGCAAGTACGACTGGCATTAAATGGTGTATGTAATCCTCAACCATATTATTTTTAAATGTATTCCAAAGGTGTAAAGGATCATCAGGTTCACATAAAGTTAATATGATGGAAAACAGTAGCCTAATTTGTTTAGGCATCCGAGTTGCAGCAGCTTCAGTTAATGTATTTCTCCACTTAATGTCATCTTGCAATAAACCTAAATGATAACATGCTTCACGAAATGTATTAAAAACAGTACCATGAACAGTACGCAAATCCTCAAAAGACTTAGCACCTTTTACATGCAACAGTAACAATCTGAGAAAAAATAATTCGCAAAATGAACTGACTTTATACATTCGAACAACCACCTTATCACTACCTCTTTGTCTTACTTTCCACATGCAATTTTTACCAAAAACAAAGTGATATGGAATTTCAACATAAGAATACTAACGTGCTTCATTATTTTCAGCATTTAACTTAAACCAAGCGGTTAGGTGAGTGTCAAACTGTGCTGCACTATCTATAGCTACTTGTTCTTCTCCTTCGTTAAAATATACTCTCTGATTATCAGGAAGGTGGACTTGAAGGCGGATAATAGTATGTGACATATCACTTATGGAATACTCATATATTCGCCAAAGAGCCTCTGGGCGGAAACAAAGCGAAAGTCTAAAAATGTGTTAATTTCATCATGGTCAACACTTTCATTAATTACCACATTTGCACAATCATGCCCCTTATAGACATATTTGTATAAATACTTCACTGACTTAATAGACATGCAAGCTTCAACATTAATGTGGGCTTATTAATTTTTTGATAACCAGGGGTTATAGGGTACGACCCATCGATTATCAACTTGGTTACCTTTTATAATGACTACTCTACCATTATCTAAACGCCTGTAGTTAGGATAACCATTGAAAATTGCAACAGTGCAAGGATTAAACTCTTTAGGAATTTTTTTGTGCAAACTCCATCTTTCATGCAAGGAGAATTGGGATTTAAATCCCACATGGTCCATGAATCATACATGTTTTTACAATTTGAAAAAGTTCAGGATCAACAGTTTGATCTGGAATTTCAGCTGATATTAAACTATCAATATCCTCTGCTGTTTCTAGCTTATCATCGTTTACAAAGTGTAATAAAATATGCACATGTGGCAAACCACGTTTTTAAAACTCAATAACCTGTACATGACTTACAACTTTGCCTAAGAATCCATGTTTAAAAATATCACCTAAGAAGCATTTAAGTTTCATCTTAAATACGCGACAAACTAAATCAGGCCTGTCAGTTGCGCTCTCACCTGGATTTAAATTTTCTGTAATTTCTCTCCATTTTGAATTACAGGTAAAAGTAATAAAAAGATCTGGTTTACCATATTTCTTTATAATTGCCATTGCATCTTCAAAATTTTCTTTTAAAGCTCTTGGACTTCCAACATATGAGGATGGTAGTATAACAACACGACCTGGTCTTACATTAAGGTTATTTGCAACATTATTTACATACTCATGTAATGTATTGTATTGTTCACTTTTACGTTTGTTTTGGTTATTTCTGATAAAAGCAAGGCGCTGTCCTTTAATCTTGACATATGCATCAACAGCATACTGTTGAAAAAGTTTCTTACCTTAAAATATAGAACTGAACGTTTGTCTAATAGAAAGCCTATAATTGTAGTACTGAGACAAAGTAACACGATTTCGAACACGTGTTGCTCGGTCAGGATTGTGCTCTAGTTGATCATGCCATCCTGCATCACCTCTTGGAAAAAATATTGGATATATCATTGGATCTAGATTTGCAGACATACTTGAAATTGTTTTGAAGGGTTGACCTCGAGGATAAATAACAATTTCTCTAGATGGAGGTGGAGCACCATCATTTCCTACAAATACAATGGCAACCTCTTCATGTGATGGAAGATTGTATTGACGTCTATCACAACCCTCAAGCAACGACATTTTGACAACAGAAATCGGTCGACCTTCTATAGCAGCTTGACGAATTTCTGCATCTTTAACTTCTGCCATGTTTTTAAATGCAAGCGCATATGGGTTCTCCTGATTAATTATAGTCTGCAAAAGTTCCATTAACTCACGTATGCAACAATCATTTTGCTCCATTCGAAAGTTTAAAGCAGTATTAGGATCATAAACATATAACTGACAATAAGCAGGTGGATCCCCTTGCTGATATCTTAGATTACCAATACGATGCATAATTTGCCCACTAATTCTAAAACAGGGTGGACCACGATTTGACGGAGGATCTGTTGTGGCTATGAATGAAGCAAAAGATAGACAGGCATTATATTTTCGTATATGCTTGAAAAAATTTTGATTCAAAGCAAGATCAACATGGTTGCCTGTCATTAAATCAACCATCAGCGGTGGATAAGGTGAAAGTGGAGGTAAGACAACCTTTCCTGAATGGCAGCACAAAAAATGTGTTTCATTTAAAAAATTTTAAGCACCACAATACTGACAATTATGGTTCATTTCTCCTAGGTAATTACTCTCTATAAAAACATTATTTCTTGCTATGCAATGCATTCCACGCCTAAATAATACTCGTCTAGCCTCAATTCTTTCATTTTGGCGACAATTAACTTCTTCACGTCGAGCCACATTCCTTTCATTTTGGCGACGATTAACTTCTTTACGTCAAGCCTTATTCCTTTCATTTTGGCGACGATTAACTTCTTTACGTCTAGCCTCATTTCTTTAATTTTGGCGACGATTACTTGCTTCTCGTCTGGCCTCTTTTCTCTCATTTTGGCAACGAATAATTTCTTCTCGTCTAGCCTCATTTCTCTCATTTCGACGATTTCTTCTAGTTTCAGCTCTTAAGTTAGTTGACATAATTGAGAAATTATTTATGTTTGATAAAACTTTATCTTATTAATTTTATGCTATACTAATCTAAAATGAACAAAAACAAAAAAGTGCTATTTATCAGTTTAAACCTATGAAACTATGTGTATAGCGTCTAATAAAATTTGTGAACAAAAGATATAACTAAACTGGTTTGAAACAGAGAAAAAGCCAAAAGTATCTTGTAATAACATACTATATTGTAAGTAATAAACCAGTATTTTTTAAAACAAATAAAAAATTTTATTATTTTAAAAGTCATATTAATGGTAATATTAAAAAGCAAAATTAGTTACATATTTTTAAATCACATGCCAACAATTGCAAACATGTTGCATCATATAGACCACATGTGGCTGACAACTGATTCTAAATACTATTTTATAATATATCTAAAGAGAATAATGTAAAGAGATTAATAGGTGTATAGTGCATATATTAGACATATTAAACAGATATCATAGAAAAAGAAAAACTTTAAATATATTTACCAAATCTTTCAAAAACTATATAACACTTAACAAATAAAAGTTAATACAAAAGAAAATTTAGTATTATAAAAACTGAAAATGAGGATAAAAAGATGTAAAAATGTAAATTAATAAAAAAACTTATAGACAAATTATTAAAAACTTTTATAACATAAGAGTTCTTTGTAAGTTTAGGATTTAAAAACAGAATTAAAAATCAAAAAAATAAAATAGTAAAAATATATAAATTAAAATAATAAAAAATTGCGAAATTAAAAAAAACATATTTTTAAAAAGTCAATTTTCTTTATAAATAAAAAAGAAGATAATTCTACCAGTAGTTTAAAAAAGCTACTGGTAGAAATTAAAAGAGTTAAACCGCTTTCCAGCACCCCTCCTTCTACCAGTGGTGTCATATGGGGCTTGTCTCCTCCATCTAAAGGAGGGATCATCTCCCCCATATTGACTCCACCGGTAGAAAGATCTTTGAGATATCGGACCTGGGTGCTGGGAGCGATATCGCAGGAAATCTTGATGCGATGCTAAAAAACAAAAACAAAAAAAGAAATAAATTTGAAAAAAATACTGCACAAAACAACCAATAAAAATATTATTTAAAACTATTTAGACTTCAAAAAAAAAAAATTATGACAAAAAAAATAAATATAATAATTAATAAATAAAAAAGTAATGTAAAAATAAGGATATGCAATGTTTAAATATATACCTACACAAATACACATAACACCCACAAAACTGCATAAGTATGCAAAACAGATTACCTGATGGTCCTGCAGATATTGTTGCTATTATGGAAATAAATAAAAAAGTATATGAACTAACACATATATTAAACAGTTATGTAATTGCATACAAACATGAAAAAAGTAATGTATAAGTTCCAATACACATAACACTCATAAAACTGCATAAGCATGCAAAACACATTACCTGATGGAACAGCAGATGATATTGATGCTATTGTAAAAGTAAAAAAAAAAAAAAGTGTATAAAGTAACATATGTTAAACATTTATGTAATTGATAACAAACATGAAAAAAGTAATGTTTAATTTCAATACACATAAAACCCATAAAACTGCATAAGTATGCAAAACAAATTACCTGATGGCACTGCAGATGATATTGATGCTATTGTGAAAGTAAAAAAAAAAAAAAAGTATAAAGTATCATATGTTAAACATTGCAATGGAAATTGCATGAAAACATGAAAAAAAAATTAAGTTTCAATACACATAAAACTCATAAAACTGCATAAGTATGCTAAACAGATTACCTGATATTATTGCTTGAGGTGTTAATGTATAGACAAAAAAATAAATAAATAAAGTGATGTGCAAAATAAGATATGCAATCTTTAAGTTTTACATTAAATTACATCATTACCTGATGGTACTGCAGATAATATTAATGCTACTGTGAAAGTAAAAAAAAAAAAAGTGTATAAAGTAACATTTACCTATTTAAAGGTAAAACCTATTTAAAGGTAAAAAAAAAGTGTATAAAGTAACATATGTTAAACATTTATGTAATTGCATGAAAACAGTAATGCCTAAGTTTCAATACCCATAAAACCCATAAAACTGCATAAGTATGCTAAACAGATTACCTGATATTATTGCTTGAGATGCTAATGTAGAGAAAAAAAATAACTAAATAAAGTAATCTGTAAATTAACATATGCTATCTTTAAGTTTTAATACACATAACACTCATAAAACTGCATAAGTATGCAAAACACATTACCTAATGGCACTGCAGATGATATTGATGCTATTGTGAAGGTAAAAAAAAAAAATAAGTTTATAAAGTAACATATTTTAAAAATTTATGTAATTGATAACAAATATGAAAAAAGTAATGTTTAAGTTTCAATACATAAAACCCATAAAACTGCATAAGTATGCAAAGCACATTACCTGATGGTACTGCAGATGATATTGATGCTATTGTGAAAACAAAAAAAAAAAAAGTGTATAAAGTAACATATGTTATACATTTATGTAATTGTTTACAAACATGAAAAAAGTAACGTTTAAGTTCCAATACACATAACACTCATAAAACTGCATAAGTATGCAAAACACATTACCTGATGGTACTGCATATGATGACATTGGTGCTATAGTGAAGGTAAAAAAAAAAAGTGTATAAAGTAATATATGTTAAACATTTATGTAATTGCATGAAAACAGTAATGATTAAGTTTAAATACACATAAAACCCATAAAACTGCATAAGTATGCTAAACAGATTACCTGATATTATTGCTTGAGGTGCTAATGTAGAGACAAATAAATAAATAGATAAAGTAATCTGTAAATTAAGTAATGTAAGTTAACACTTTAAGTGTTAACACACATAACACTCTTAAAACTGCATAAGAATGCAAAACACATTACCTGATGGTACTGCAGATGACGCTATAGTTGAGGTAAAAAAAATTTTTACATAAACTAACATATACTAATCAATTAAACAGTTTATTTTAGAGTGATAAAACTGTACACAAACATCAAAAAATGTGTGTTAAAATTAAACAAAAAGAAACATAAGTGTACTTTGCTTACCAATTGAATTTTCTAAATTTTCTAAATAGAATAAAAAAAAACTCATTAACATTAGGAAAGAAACTAACATGCAGAATATTTGTCAACTTTAGGAAATCTATAAATAAAGTTGGAACAAAACAAAAGGCAAAAATAACAATCACAAAACAAAACAAACAAACAAAAAAAAGCGACAAAAAAAAAATAAAAATAAAAATAAAGAAACAATCCATAAGAACATTATAGTAACTTACTAAGTTGTTGAAATATAAGCCCTATAAAAAAAAATGCTAAAAATTGTATCAAAAAAGCTAAAAGACCATAAAATACACCTTTTTTTTGAAAGTAAAATGCTATAGCTTTATCTATAATACACAAATGTAATATAATCAAATTCTGTTTACCCATTGAATGTTTTAATTTTTCTAAATAAAATGAAAAACTTATAAACATTTAAATAAACTAACTTGCCAAATATAGAATAACTTTATGTTAAATAAATATGTAATAAAAAAAATAAAGTGCATTACAACAACATAAAGTGCATTACAACAATAACAAATTGCTCACATAGATTCTCAACAGAATCTTCTAATTTTTCTAAATAAAAAAAATATAAAAGTTACAAAAGTCACTTGCTGACTGACAAACTGTCACAATTGACAAAAGTCAGTTGCTAAATAACTTTAAAAAAACTAAAAAAGCATAAATGTATTTGCACACAAAAAAAACAAAAAACAACAACAAAATTCCTCACTTAGCTTGTCCATTACTTCCGCTAAACATTAAAAAAAAGTTATAATTAACAAACTGCTGAAATTGGCGAAATATATATCTTTGTAACATATCCTTCTCATACAAAATTAGCTTACTTGGCAAGAGCTCTTCGACTCTGATCTCTTGAACATTTAATATATATACAGACAAAATTAATTTTCAAAATGTTTACAATTAAACATATAAGATTTCAAAATGTTTCAAAATGTTTTCAATTAAACATATAAGATTTGTCTTAAATTATAAAACTGTTGCACAGTTTTATAATTTAACACATTCAGTAAATGACAAAAAGTTTCATTTTACGTAAAAGTTTAGTAGTCTTAAAAGTTTAGTAGACTTAAAAGTCAATTTTAGCTTAAACACGTTTTATAAAATTATAGCTTAAACACCTTAAATAAAGCTTATACGCGTTTTTAAGGTTTACTGCTTTACAAAAACATCAATCAAAATAGCGGAATAAACAAAAACTGAGTTTTGGGTCCACCCTTTTAAAGTTCTAAAAATTAATTTATATATTTTTAAATTTTAGTTAAATTTTAGGGGGGTGTACTTGATTCACGCGATTAGGGGAGGGCGGCATATCTTTAATGAAAAAAGGCTAAATTAAATCATCGTTTTGTTCAAACCGTAAATCAAGTACAGCTCTGCCACTTTTAGAACATATGTAACTGCTACTATATATAGTATATATATATATATATATATATATATATATATATATATATATATATATATATATATATATATATATATATATATATATATATATATATATATATATATATGGCTTACTTCGAAAAAATGCAGAAACTTTTTCGTCGCCTAAAGATATACAAAATTATCTTAATGTAATTTCTTAATAAAATAATAAGCTAAATATCTCAGTATTATTGACGTATCATCTCTTTTTATCTCTTTAATTATTTAATGTTATACAAAATTAAAAGAATACCTTCTGTATCTTGGCTGCTCATTTCTAAAAAATAATCTTAATGTTTATTCTTGGGTCAAAAACATATTAACTTCAAACATATTAACATGGTAATTATAAAATAAGTTTAATTTTTTAAATGAAGATTACAATAATTAAACTTGTAGATACAACTTACTTGTCATCCCTCGCTTTGCAATTGTTATAATCGATATGAAGACCACACGGCCGAGTTTTATTGGTTTTAGAGTACAGTTGGCGCACATATCATAATACAAAAATCAGATGGTTTTGAATCTATTAATTAAGCTGTGTTTATTAACGGATTTGGTCGATTTAATTAGATAACCACATGGTAGTTTTACAGTGGTTTAAGAGTTGGCGTACGTTTCGTAATACAAAAATCATTTAATATTTGTTTATATCTTAATATTCAAGCGAATCTATTAGCGGATTAGGCGAAATTTTGTGGGTTTTCTGTTTGTCACCTTCTGGAGTTTCTAAATTTTTTTTTTAGGTTTCAGATTACACTTTTTTTTTTTCATACCTTTCCGTACTTTTTAGGACTCTTGACCAGTTAGTTTTAATAAAAATTTCAGATTGCATGTAAAACCTTTTTTCTATATATATAAGAAAGAAATTTATCTCTTTAATGTGTGTTGAACTCGCAGTTTTAACTAATTACCTAAAACAAAAGTATCTCTATCATGATATATGCGCAACAAATTTCCAACAGCGTTTTTATGTTTTTAAAAATTTTTAAAAACGTTTTAAAAAATTCTCTCCGTTTGGTTTCTTATAGTATATTATATCTTTATTTTTATGTAATGCGTATAACATCTATATGCATTTAAACTTAATTTTCTTTGTTTTCTAGAAAACTGGATAGGATTTAAAAAAAAAATTGTGTAAGCAAAAGGTTTTGAACCGAAGCGAAGCACTTTAATCGCTGTGGAATGCTATATCATCTTTTTACACTATTTAATAAACAGAAAACTTATTAAACTTTAAAAAACAACATTTAATGATTTAAAATAAAGAGATATTGTCGCAATGAAATTATTAAGTAAAATTAAATCGGTAGAATTTGATGTCATCTACTTTATAATTATACTGATTGTTAATTAAAGAACTTAAAGTTTACAAATTTAGATATTTGAATAGACTTTCGTTCACATTGATAAAATACAAATCATAACGGATTGTGGATCCGAAAAAAAAGGTTAATACACTACCATCTATAATTATTGGAAAGGTCATATTTTTTAATATCAAAGATATCAAAGTTTGGCGAAAAAGTGAAAACAATGTCTACCTGAATTATATGTTATCTTCCTATTTATTAGGTTTACCAATAAAACTTCCCTGATTAGTTTATAATTTGTTTAAAGCCCTGATTAGCTTTTAATTTATTTGTCTATTAATCACCCTTAACAACAATAACCGCCATAAATATATTCTTAGCATTCTACTTAACGACTTATCTAAGTAGTCTATTTTGTCACTAAGTTTTTTCAACAAAAAAAATACATATGTATTAATTGTATATCAATTTATTTATCAATTTAGTTTAATATATATAATATATAATTTAATATATATAGTTTAATCTAATTAATATAATTGAAATACTACTAATCAATTTACTGATATTTTTTCTATAGCATTGTTAAAAATGGTCATATTCTGAAAGGTAAAGAAATTTATTAAAAAGAAAGTTGCACAAAAGAAAAAAAAAACTAAATAAAAGTTATTCGTTTCAAAAAACGTTTTACGAAGAAGTTTTCCAAACAATTTTGTTTTTAATTGGTATTTTTTTGAATTACGTCATAAGCATATTAAGGCGTTTTGAAAAACAGTTGCTGCATATATTTATAGTAAAAAATTTAATGTAGCAAAATAAACTTTTAATTGACAAAAGAAAGTTTTTAAGTTTTATCTAGCTACAGGCTTTTTTTTTTTTGCCTCCACAGCAGCATCTTATGAAGTAGCAGGGCTGTCTTGTTAAGTTTTTTCTTTATTAAGTTTCAGACAACTTTTTTTTCAGACCATCCGCAGCTTATTAGGACTAATTACATTTGCACATTAATAACATAAGTGTCTCAATTATTATAGATACGCAACATATTTTTTCTCCTGGTGATGTTTTTTTTTTTTTTTAATGTTTTATGAAGTTTTAGCATTCTAAAAATCTTTTCTTTTGTGAGTGCATATTATCGTTACGTTACATATGTTTGTATATAATCTTTATAAAAATTCGAAAGTATTTTGTATTTTAAAATAATTAAAAAAATTTAAAAAAATAGCCGCCTCTGGTAGGAGTCGAACCTCTAGTTCCATATTCAGAAGTTCGCCGCCTTATCCACTCGAGCTACACCGGCATATCATCAAGTGTAGATTTTATAAAAATGTAGTAATTTTTTTGAGGAAAAAAATGTTAGATCAAAATTAAGGAGAGGTTGACGCAATGTAATTTTCAAGTAAAAATCAAACTGTAAAACGTGATAAATGTTTCAGTATGTTTTAACATATGCTTTAACATTACATAAGTTAAAGTTTACGTACGTTAGATGTTCGTTCACGTTTTCATATAGCGCTGCGACTCTTTCTTGCCAATACCTCGGTTACAATGGCTGCCAAGGGTTTCGTGTCAAATACGCTCCAAGGGACACTACTACTATTAAAACTATTAAGTTTGGCAATATTATATAGAAGATTTTGTTACTAATATATTAATATAAATATAATTGTTAAAATTGCTTACCTCGTTATAATTATTTTAATGTTGTTATTACTATATAATTGTTTTTTACTTAAGATTAGTATTAGTACTATTTTTTTAATATCCATGTGTATGTTGCATACATACACATATATGACATATATGTGTGTGTTTTCTTTTAAGCAATTGCAAGTTTCCAAATACATGCAAAGTAAAGAAAGTAAAGATAACAATACTTTTCAATTAGTAAATTTAGTATTATTCATTAAATTTATTTATTACATTTTTTATCCTTACTTTAATTGATCTAAGTAGAGAATTTTAATTTGTTAACCTGGGTAAACAAATTTCCAGCTGAGAGAGTTGATAGAGTTGCAGTATTTTCAGAAATATATCAATGTTTCCCTAATGTGATTTTTTTATTTTATTTGTAATTTCATATATTTGTTTGATAAAACATAATAGTGTTTCAAAAACGCAAATCCTTTTTTAAGTGAGAAGGTATTTTCAAAACTGCCATGTTCTCTAATGGTTTATTTTATAAGTTTTTTCTACTTTATAAAGTTTCCTGCTTTTTTATTATTATTATTTCATTCAGATTGTTGGCGACAAAACTCATGTATTAAAGTCTTCTGTCACAGTTGACTCAGCAAGAATGAAGACATTGATATACTTTTGCATTGTGGAATACACAAGTTTGCAGTTCCTCGCCCACTGCCACCAAATGACAGGTAAGTATGCATGCTTACACAACCCTAAAAATTAGTAAAACTAAAGTGAGTAATAAATTTTTGACCTTAAACTGTTTTAGGTTGGTATCCGTTTACAACCAGCAAACATAAAGCCATTTTTACAAAGGTTATACTATAAAAGATAAAAACGAGGGCAGCAAAAAAATTTCAAACTTCAAGCAATTTTATGTTTTAGCTTGGTTGGGTTAGAGTTAGGTAAAATAATGTATTAAAATCAATTAATACATTACTTTTATATATAATTAATTAAGTAAATAAGCAATGTGTTTTTAGATACTTAAGTTTAACAGTTAATAAAGTACTTGATGCAAATACTTTCAAAAGACTAAAACTGGACGTATTGTGTAGAAAAAGTTGTAAGTTTGTATGATTTTTTGAAAACATTTAAATATATATATATTTATATGTATATATATGTATATATATATATATATACATATATATATATATATATATATATATATATATATATATATATATATATATATATATATATATATATATATATATATATATACATATACATATATATATATATATATATATATATATATATATATATATATATATATATATATATATATATATATATATATTATATATATATATATATATATATATATTATATATATATATATATATATATATATATATAAATATATATATATATAAATATATATATATTTATATATATATATATATATATATATATATATATATATATATATATATATATATATATATAAATATATATATATATATAAATATGTATATATATAAACATATATATATATATATATATATATATATATATATATATATATATATATATATATATATATATATATATATATATATATATATATATATATATATAAATATATATATGTATATATATATATATATATATAAATATATATATATATATATATATATATATATATATATATATATATATATATATATATATATATATATATATATATATATATATATATATATATATATATATATATATATATATATATATATATATATATATATATATATATATATACTAGCTGAATCGACCAGTAAAAATACGGGTTTTTGTAAGTCTACTTCACACAAACCTTTTCCCTTATTTTCTTAATCTAGCTGTCTGTATCGGTATTATTAACTTCAATATTTTTTAGTAAACGGTGGAAAAAAATTCATTAAAAAAATTTGCTTTGAGAGCAAAAAAAATCTTTAACATACGCACTTTTCCGCATACGTGCATAGCTTATTAAACCCCGTTTATTTATTAAAAAAAAAAAAATCTGAGCTAAACTACTTCCTACCATTAGACCAGCCATGGACCATGGTTAATGATTGCGTCGTAGCTGTTTTCAATAGTTACTATTTACTATATTTATTATTATTATATGCTTAGTTTTGAATGATAACGGTCTTTTATAGTTACCTTTGTATTAGACGGAAACGATAATGCCATTTTTTAAAACGTTAGTCGCTTAAAGCGTCGAAAGTCATTCAAAAAAATAAATCATAAATTTTGTGGTTTAAAAGTTGAAAAACTAATAATAATATAACAAAAATTTGGTTATTTTTAAACGTTATTTTCTAGCTCTTATTTATGGTATTTATTTTGTTTTCATTTTACATTTTCAAAAAAAATGTTGAAGCGCCTAACTACATGCATAACTTTGATAGCTCACAAATTAAGTGCGCAGTCATCAGAGTCGCTGTCGAAGGCTTCAAATCCGCGCCTAAAAAATCTCAAAACATTTTTTTTAAATTTTTTTAATCTGGCTATATTTAAAGCAAAAATTTAAATATAGAGAAAAACCTTTTAATTGCTTTTTTTCCCCTGCCTCCACTGCAATACCATGTGGAGTAGCAGGACGGTTTTATCAAGTTTTTTTTTTATTAGGTTTTAGGACTTTTTTTTAAAGACTATCCGTAGCTTATTAGGACCAATTATGTGAGAACAGTATTAAAATAGTGACACACACGCAACAAATTTTCGCCAAAAAATTTATAAAATTTAAAAAAAAAAACGGTTAAAGGGTAAACATTTAACTTGTTTAACCTCACAAATATTTTGTAATTTAAAGATTTTAAGAAAAAAATTACTTGTGGTAAGTTTGAACCACGACTATTACGTTCAGAAGCTTAGCTCTCAAACCACTCGGCCATGCTGACACATCAAATATCGAAATTTAAACAATATATTAAAATTGTTTTTAACGGAATTGCTGTAGATCAAATAGTAAGGAGAGGTTGGCGCAATGCAATTTTTAAGTCAAAGTCAAACTATAAAACTTGAAAAATGTTTCAGTAT
Organism: Hydra vulgaris; assembly: GCF_022113875.1. Taxonomy (NCBI): domain Eukaryota; kingdom Metazoa; phylum Cnidaria; class Hydrozoa; order Anthoathecata; family Hydridae; genus Hydra; species Hydra vulgaris. Next base: position 170,212 of record NC_061166.1, read on the forward strand.
GTTTTATCATTACTTAATTACGTACGTTAGATATTTGCATACACGTTATCTTCTAAAAAAAGTGCTGCAACTCTTTCTACTAACACTACTATAAAGTTTGGCATTATTATATAGAAGATAGATTATAAAATAGTTTTTAACTTATAAGGAAAAACTCTATTTGACATTAACCTTATCTCTATTTCTCCCTCGAATATTTTTTAGTGAACAATAGATTATGTGCTAGAAAAAAAAAAAAAAAAAAGTCACATATGCCCCTTTTGCGTATATTTATATTTAGAGCTTAACATGAAAAAGGTAAATCATTTAGTTCAAGACAATCTGCCCAAACCCAAATCCTCTGTTGATTTATGCACACTCACTGTGGCAAGGCGTGTAAAATAAGTAGTTAGGCAAGTCAATTAAATTAACTTGATCTGTTTTTCTGCATAAAACAAAAACAGAAAATGTGAAGTACTTGATATAAGGAACTGTAATAATGGATTTAGTTAATTCAATACAAAGTGATAGGAAACTGCAAAATAAGGTAGCAACGTGAAAATTATTCAAATACTAATTTACAACAATTTGTATTGCGTTTTATTAAAATAGCTTTATTAAATAGTATGAAGATTGATGACTCTTCTTCTTCGCCTTTAGAAAATGATTAACGATTTGAAAGACTTTTAAATTGATTATAAAAGCATTATCTAAAAATGAAATAAAATCATTATTGATAACACTGAACGCACATTTGTTTTTTTTATGTTAATTCATTTGAAAAACGAAAAATACGAAACGAAATTTATTAATATTAAATAAATATTAGACACTTACTTTGTGAGAGTGCTTTTGTAAAAGTCTCTAATATTTGGTTGGAAGGCTGGAAATACTCTTTTTTTTTTTAAATTCAGTTTTATAAGCATTGCTAAAGATAAAAAGTCTTACTGACACAAAAATATTAGGCTTTTTTTCTTAAAATATTTCTTGGCTTTTAGTGAAGTAATTAGGAGTAAGTTTCAGTAATTAAGCTACCCAATATTCATTTTTAACGATAAACACCAACGTGAAGGTAAGCTAAGCTGTCTATCAACACAAAACATCACAACAACATTATAGGATGACAAACAATTACACCAGTAGTGTAGGCAGGATTTTTGTTGTTTCAGATATATATTTAGAAGCTGTTAAAGAGTTTAACTTTGTTATGTCTAAAAAAAATTCAGGTTTTGAAAAACATCTTTTTTAAACATTTGTTCCTAAGCTTTAACAACATCAATTTTTTGCAAGGTATTTTAATTCTATAAACGTGGATACACTTAAGTTTGGTTGAAAGTGCTATTTGAAGCATCAAAAGACCCTGCCTATGCTACTGAATACACATAGCATAAAATATTTGTACATAACGCATTTGCACATAACACAAAATATTCAGATTTTGTGTTTCCAGAATAATTAAAAAAGCTAGAAAACACAACCTAGCTCAACACTTGTAACACCGCTTGGCAATAAACGCTGCCAAGTAACACCACAATTTAGTAAGAGCGCTTGGCATTATGTGCCAAGTAACACCACTAATTAGTAACACCGCTTGGCTAGCAAGAATCACAATCTTGCACTACACGTTGTCAAGTAACATCACTTTTTACATGGAAACAACTTAATATAAACTTATATAAACTTAAGCACATAAATATAAATAAAGATATATAAACGCATATCTAATTATCTTTTTGATATGCTAATCAAAAATGAACAAAAACAATAAAGTACTTTTTATCAGTTTAAACCAATGAAACTATGTGTATAGCGTCTTATAAAATTTGTGAACAAAAGTTATAACTAAACTGGTTTGAAGCAGAGAAAAAGCCAGAAGAATCTTGTAATAACATACTATATTGTAAGTAATAAAACAAAATTTTTTGAAACAAATAAAAAGTTTTATTATTTTAAAAGTCATACTAATTATAATATTAAAAAGCAAAATTAGTTACAAATTTAAAAATGACATGCAAAAAATTGCAAACATGTTGCATCATATAGACCACATGTGGCTGACAACTGATTTTAAATACTATTTTATAATATATCTAAACAGAATAATGTAAAGAGATAAATTGGTGTATAGTTCATATATTAGAGATATTAAACAGATATCATTGAAAAGTAATTTTTTTTTTATATATTTACCAACTCTTTTAAAAACTATATAACACTTAACAAATAAAAGTTAATACAAAAGAAAAGTTAGTATTATTAAGATTAAAAAAGAGGATAAAAAGATGTAAAAACGTTAATTAATAAAAAAACTTGTAGACAAATTATTAAAAACTTTTATAAGATAAGAGATTTCTTTTGTAAGTTTAGGGTTTAAAAACAGAATTAAAAATAAAAAATTAAAATAGTGAAAATATAAAAATTAAAGTATTGAAAAACTGCAGAATTAAAAAAAACACTTTTTTAAAAATCAATTTTCTTTATAATTAAAAATGAAGATAATTCTACTAGTAGCTTAAAAAAGCTACTGGTAGAAATAAAAACCGCTTCACATCACCCCTCCTTCTACCAGTGGTGTCATATGGGGCTTGTCTCTTCCATCTAAAGGAGGGATCATCTCCCCCATATTGACACCACCGATAGAAAGCTCTTTGAGATATCGGACCTGGGTGCTTGGAGCGATATCGCAGGAAAAAAGAAAAACAAAAAAAGAAAAAATTTGAATACAATACTGCGCAAAACAACTAATAAAAATACTATTTAAAACTATTTAGACTTTAAAAAAAAAATGACAAAAAAAAAATAAATAAAATAAATTAACGTAAAAATAACGATACGCAATGTTTAAATTTCATATATACCTACACAAATAAACATAACACCCACAAAACTGCATAAGTATGCAAAACAGATTACCTGATGGTCCTGCAGATATTGTTGCTATTATGAAAATAAATAAAAAAGTATATAAACTAACACATATATATTAAACAGTTATGTAATTGCATACAAACATGAGAAAAGTAATGTTTAGGTTTTAATACACATAACACTGCCTAAATATGGAAAAACTGCATAAGTATGGAAAACACATTACCTCGTGGTACTGCAGTTGATACTTTTGCTATTGCGGAAATAAATAAAAAAGTATATAAACAAACACATATATTAAACATTTATATAATTGCATACAAACACAAAAAAAATAATGTTTAAGTTCCAATTAACATAACACTTATAACACAATAATAATTAACATATAACTGCATAAGTATGCAAAACACATTATCTGATGGTACAACAGATGATATTGATGCTATTGTAAAAGTAAAAAAAAAAAAGTGTATAAAGTAACATATGTTACTTTATACATTTATGTATTTGATAACAAACATGAAAAAAGTAATGTTCAATTTCAAAACAAATAAAAACCATAAAACTGCATAAGTATGCAAAACATATTACCTGATGGTATTGCAAATGATATTGATGCTATTGTTAAGGTAAAAAAAAAAAAAGTGTATAAAGTAATATATGTTAAACATTTATGTAATTGCATACAAACATGAAAAAAGTAATGTTTAAGTTTCAATACACATTAAACCCATAAAACTGCGTAAGTATGCAAAACACATTACCTAATGGTGCTGCAGATGATATGATAAGTGTATAAAGTAACATATGTTATACATTTATGTAATTGTTTACAAACATGAAAAGTTCCAATACACATAACACTCATAAAACTGCTTAAGTATGCAAAATTCATTACTTGATGGTACTGCAGATGATGACATTAGTGCTATAGTGAAGGTAAAAAAAAAAGTGTATAAAGTAACATATGTTAAACATTTATGTAATTGCATGAAAACAGTATTGCTTAAGTTTCAATACACACAAAACCCATAAAACTGCATAAGTATGCTAAACAGATTACCTGATATTATTGCTTGAGGTGCAAATGGAGAGACAAAAAAATAAATAATAAAGTAATCTGTAAACTAAGATATGCTATTTTTAAGTTTTAACACATATAACACTCTTAAAACTGCATAAGAATGCAAAACGCATCACCTGATGGTACTGCAAATGACGCTATAGTGGAGGTAAAAAATATATTTACATAAACTAACATATACTAATCAATTAAATAGTTTATTTTACAGTGATAAAACCGCACACTAACATCAAAAAACGTGTGTTAAAATTAAACAAAAAGAAACCTAAGTGTAATTTACTTACCAATTGAATTTTCTAATTTTTCTAAAAAGAATAAAAAAAAAAAACTCATTAACATTAAGAAAGAAACTAACATGCAGAATAATTGTCAACTTTAGGAAATCTATAAATAAAGTTGGAACAAAACAAAAGACGAAAATAACAATCACGAAACAAAACAAACCAAAAAAAAAAAAAAAAAAAAACCGACAAAAAAAAATATTTATATATGTATATATATATATATATATATATATATATATATATATATATATATATATATATATATATATATATATATATATATATATATATATATATATATATATATATATATATATATATTATATATATATATATATATGTTTATATTTATATATATATATATATATATATATATATATATATATATATATATATATATATATATATATATATATATATATATGTATATATATATATATATATATATATATATATATATATATATATATATATATATATATATATATATATTTATATATATATACATATATAAATATTTTTTTTGTCGGTTTTAATATATTAATATATAAATATTTATATATATATATATATATATATATATATATATATATATATATATATATATATATATATATATATATATATATATAATATATATATATATATATATATATATATATATATATATATAAATATATATATATATATAGACAAAATTAATTTTCAAAATATTCACTTTTTCAATTAAACATATAAGATTTGTCTTAAATTTTAAAACTGCTGCACAGTTTTATAATTTAACACATTTAGTAAATGACAAAAAGTTTCATTTTACGTAAAAGTTTAGTAGTTAAAAGACTTTTTAACTACTAAACTTTTACGTAATTAAAGTCAATTTTAGCTTAAACACGTTTTATAAAATTATAGCTTAAACACTTTAAATAAAGCTTATACGCGTTTTTAAGGTTCACCGCTTTATAAAAACATCAATCAAAATAGCGGAATAAACAAAAACTGAGTTTCGGGTCGATCCTTTCGAAGTTCTAAAAATTAATTTATACTTTTTTTAATTTTAGTTAAATTTTAGGGCGGTGTGCTTGATTCACGGGGTTAGGGAAGGGCGGCATATCTTGATTGATTTCAATTAAAAACGGCTAAAATAAATCATCGTTTTATTCACACGTGAAAAAGTACTGCTCCGCCACTTTTAGAACATATGTAACTGCTACTGGTATATATATATGGTATATATAAATGGCTTACTTCGAAAAAATGCAGAAACTTCTTCGTCGCCTAAAGATATACAAAATTATCTCAATGTAATTTCTTAATAAAATAATAAGCTAAATATATCAGTATTATTGACGTATCATCTCTTTTTATCTCTTTAATTAATTAATGTTATACAAAATAAAAAGAATACTTTAGCCTTCTGTATCTTGGCTGCTCATTTCTAATAATTAATCCTAACGTTCATTCTTGGGTCAAAAACATATTAACTTCAAACATATTAACATGGTAGTTATAAATTAAGTTTAATTTTTTAAATGAAGATTACAAAAATGAATCTTGTAGATGAAACTTACTTGTTGTCCCTCGCTTCGCAATTGTTATAATCGATATGAAGAGAAAGAGAGCATATGACCGAGTTTTATTGGTTTTAGAGCTGGCGCATATATCATAATACAAAAATCAGATGGTTTTGAATCTATTAACTAAGCTGCTTTTATTAACGGATTTGGTCGATTTAATTAGATAATCACAAGGTAGTTTTACAGTGGTTTAAGAGTTGGCGTACGTTTCGTAATACAAAAATCATTTAATATTTGTTTATATCTTAATATTCAAGCGAATCTATTAGCGGATTAGGCGAAATTTTGTGGGTTTTTTGTTTGTCACCTTCTGGAGTAACTAAATTTTTTTTTTTTAGGTTTCAGAATACAATTTTTTTTTCAAACCTTTCCGTACAGGACTCTTGACCAGTTAATTTTAATAAAAATTTCAGTTTACATGTAAAACCTTTTTTTTTTATATATATAAGAAAGAAAGTTATCTCTTTAATGTGTGTTGAACTCGCAGTTTTAACTAATTACCTATAACAAAAGTATCTCTATCATGATATATGCGCAACAAATTTCCAACAGCGTTTTTATGTTTTTAAAAATTTTTAAAAACGTTTTAAAAAATTCTCTCCGTTTGGTTTCTTATAGTATATTATATCTTTATTTTTATGTAATGCGTATAACATCTATATGCATTTAAACTTGTTTTTCTTTGTTTTCTAGAAAACTGGATAGGATTTAAAAAAAAAATTGTGTAAGCAAAAGGTTTTGAACCGAAGCGAAGCACTTTAATCGCTGTGGAATGCTATATCATCTTTTTACACTATTTAATAAACAGAAAACGTATTAAACTTTATAAAACAACATTTAATGCTTTAGAATAAAGAGATATTGTCGCAATGAAATTTTTAAGTAAAAATAAATCGGTAAAATTTGATGTCGTCTACTTTATAATAATACTGATTGATAATTAAAGAACTTAAAATTTACAAATTTAGATATTTGAATAGACTTTCGTTCACATTGATAAAATACAAATCATTACGAATTGTGGTTCCGAAAAAAAAGGTTAATACACTACCATCTATAATTATTGGAAAAAATATTTTTAATATCAAAGATATCAAAGTTTGGCGAAAAAGTGAAAACAATGTCTACCTGAATTATATGTTATATTCCTATTTATTATATTTACAAATAAAACTACCCTGATTAGTTTATAATTTATTCAAAACTCTGATTAGCTTTTAATTTATTTTATTAATCACCCTTAACAACAACAACCGCCATAAATATATTCTTAGAATTCTACTTAACGACTTATCTAATTAGTCTATTTTGTCACTATGTTTTTTCAACAAAAAAAATACATATGTATTAATTGTATATCAGTTTATTTATCAATTTAGTTTAATATATATAATATATAATTTAATATATATATAATTTAATCTAATTAATATAATTGAAATAATATTAATCAATTTATTGATATTTTTTGTACAGCATTGTTAAAAATGGTCATATTCTGAAAGTAAAGGAACTTATTGATAAGAAAATTGCACAAAAGAAAAAAAAAAACTAAATAAAAATTACTTGTCCCAAAAAAAGTGTTACGAAGAGTTTTTCCAAACAATACTTTTTTAATTGCGTTATTTTTGAAATACGTCATAAGCATATTAAGGCGTTTTGAAAAACAGTTGCTGCATATATTTATAGTAAAAAAAGTAAATGTAGCAAAATAAACTTTTAATTGTCAAAAGAAAGTTTTAAAGTTTTATCTAGCTACGGGCTTTTTTTATTTTTTGCCTCCACAGCAGCATCTTCTGGAGAAGCAGGGCCGTCTAGTTAAGTTTTTTTCTTTATTAAGTTTCAGAAAACTTTTTTTTCAGACCATCCGCTGCTTATTAGGACTAATTACTTGAGCACATTAATGAAATAAGTGTCTCAATTATCATAAATACGTAACATATTTTTTCTCCTGGTGATGTTTTTTTTTTTGTTTTTTTTATGTTTTATGATATTTTAGCTTTCGTAAAATCTTTTCTTTTGTGAGTGCATAATATCATTACGTTACATATGTTTGTATATAACTTTTATAAAACTTCGAAAGTATTTTGTATTTTAAAATAATAAAAAAGATTAAAAAAAATAGCCGCCATTGGAACGAGTACACTGCTACTATCACTATTAAGTTCGTCAATATTATATAGAAAATTTTATTTATATTAAATAAATAAAAACAACTTTTGATGGAACTCTGATTTTCATGCCTTTTGTAATTCATCAGCCATTGTGCATTTCGTCACTTAAAAACCGTTTGAAAATTACAAATTAAAATTACGGTGGAACAAGTTCTGACGTTACCAAACAAAACAAAAAAAAACAAAAAGACGTCAAAGGTTTTAATCCCCGATTTCAAAGAAAAATAGAAAAAGTTTTTTTGAATGCCGGCACTTTGATATTATTTCATATCTTTTTTAAGTAAGTTTTCTCCTTTATTTGATAATTTGTGAAACTTCTCGCGGAGACAAAGATTGCAAACTTTTGATGCTTGATTGTAGGGTTTACATATGCTATTATCTTCCATGTAATTACAGGATTTATATATTTCGATTTTAGCTTCCATATTTCTTTGAAAAGTTCAGTGTCATTTTTACATTTAGGTGCATTGAAAGATTTAAGATGGTTAGCATATCTTAATTTAAATGTGGTTTTACTTATACCAAAATAAACTTTACCTTTGCGTTGAGAATCTCCAGAACTTACAGTGGTTTGGTATACGATATTAGTAAAAAGGCATCGTAATGTTGAGATAGCTGTAACAACATAAAAATACCAACTAGTTCACAAACTAGTTGGTATTTTTTGTTTAACTAGTTCACAATTTTTTTGATGTCACAGTGGGAGCATTTGATGGAGCTGAAGTTTGTGAACTAGTTGGTATTTTTATGTTGTTACAGCTCTCTCAACATTACGATGAAAATAATTTTGGCTTGTATCGTGACGACGGGCTTGCTATTTTTGAAAACAAAAGCGGCCAACAAACGGAAAAAATCAAAAAGCATTTTACACATATTTTTAAAAGTAACAACCTACTTATCTCCATCCAATGTAATATTAAAATTGTCAATTATCTTGATGTAATATTGAACCTGATTGACAGTTCATATCAACCGTATTGTAAACCTAATAACCAATTTATGTATGTTTATTTAGAGTCAAACCATCAATCTAATATAAAAAAAGAAACCCCTCGCACTATTGAGTTAAGATTATCGACTATGGCGTAAATGAAATTGTGTTCAATAATTCAATTCTTCCGTATGAAGAGGCTTTACGTAAATCAAAATACAATTCAAAACTCACCTACCAACCGCAAATAAACGAAAATAAAAAAAAAACATCGCAAACGTAAAAATATATAGTACAACCCCCCGTTTAGCAAAAATGTTGAGACTAAAATTGGAAATCGCATTTTAGCTTTAATTGACCAACACTTTCCAGTAGGACACAAGCTTCATAAAATTTTTAATCGAAATTATGTTAAAGTTAGCTATAGTTGCATGCCTAATGTCATGTCTTTAATAAATGCACATAATAACAAAATTTTACATAGCGATAAAAATAAAACATCAAAAAAATGTAACTGCATAGACAAAAAATATTTTTCCGTTAAATAACCAATGCCTTTTTACTAATATCGTATACCGAACCACTGCATGTTCTGGAGATTCTCAACACAAAGGTAAAGTTTATTTTGGTATAAGTAAAACCACATTTAAATTAAGATATGCTAACCATCTTAAATCTTTCAATGCACCTAAATGTAAAAATGACAGCGACCTTTCCAAAGAAATATGGGAGCTAAAATCGAAATGTAAATACAGTTGAAATGCTCTACAAGTTAGTTACGAAATAGCATATGTAAACCCTACAATCAAGCATCAAAAGATTGCAATCTTTGTCTCCGCGAGAAGTTTCACAAATTATCAAATAAAGGAGAAAACTTACTTAAAAAAAGATATGAAATAATATCAAAGTGCCGGCATTCAAAAAAATTTTTACTATTTTTCTTTGAAATCGGGGATTAAAACCTTTGACGTCTTTTTGTTTTTTTTTGTTTTGTTTGGTAACGTCAGAACTTGTTCCACCGTAATTTTAATTTGTAATTTTCAAACGGTTTTTAAGTGACGAAATGCACAATGGCTGATGATTTACAAAAAGCATGAAACTCAGAGTTCCATCAAAAGTTATTTTTATTCATTTAATATAAATAAATAAATATATATACATATATATATATATATATATATATATATATATATATATATATATATATATATATATATATATATATATATATATATATATATATATATATATATATATATATATATATATATATATATATATATATATATATATATATATATATATATATATATATATATATTTATATTTCTTCATGGCGGCATCTTTGTTTTTCGTCAGCATACAACTGCCGACGTAAATATCTTAAAGTGTCAGTATGCCAAAATAAATATATGTAAAAAATTATTATTTGTTCAATATGAGTTTATTATTTAGTTAATAAAAAAAATTTTTTGCTTTTTTTTATTTTCATTAACGGAGCAGTAATAAATAAGTGAATAACTTATCTATCTCTTTTTCTTTTTCAACTTGTTTTTTCCAAGTTTATGTTTATTTAAATTTTATTTTGTTTTTAGTCATCTCGATTTGAATGAAATGAGTTCCAAAACAAAAAGAGAGCACAGTTTACTCAGCCAGATGTTTGTAGAAGGCCAATAAATTTAAAGAGTTTCTAAATATCCCATATCATGGTAAGGTGAAAATGTTGAGGCTTTTGATAACATAAAGAAAATACCATCTGTAAGCAAACTTTTGTATTCCCATTCCTATGAACAAAGTTAGGTAAGCTATAGTGTTTTATCAGTAAGTGATTTGGTACCGTCAAATGAAGAGTTTCATATTGTTCGAGGTTTTGGCTGTTTTTACATAGATGGCTTCTTTGCATGGAAATCAATAAATGCGGTAAAAAAGACCGCAGACTTTATTACTTATAATGTAAGCAATAACGATGAAAATAATAAGCTGACTTTCAATGAAAATTTAGCCCAATAGCCTGTGCAATTTTCAGTGCCTCTAACAACATTATCATCATGATTAAATTTTTTGCATAATCACTTTAGTGTAGAACACAAGCTGCTAACACAAGCTTTTTTTTCTTGATATCTAAATCATATTAAATATTTAATGATAATTAAGTTAAAGACTTAGCATTGAATTTAGTATTTTATTTGACATTGTATACTTGATATTTTTTTTCAGTTATATATGTTTATTAGATTTTTTTTAGTTGATAAAAATATATTTGACATGTGTTTTTTTTATTGAAATATAAAAGAACTAACTTTCGTCTTTCAGGTGGTGAATATACCTACTTTGGAATAAAAGATGATTTTTTGAAAACTATTTAAAAAATAAATCTAAACTTTGTTGAGTTAGTCTTCAACATTGATGGCATCCCTATCCATATAAGTACAAATGCTTGTCTCCGGCCAATACAATGTCGTGTTGATAATGTGCGAGAAAAAAGCAGAGAGATAAGGTTGTTTAGATAGAGTGACAGCCTATGCATTTGAAAGAAATATGTAAATTATAAAAAGAATGATACGGGGTCCTTCTAAAGTAGTAGTTCAGATTGCTGGACTAATCACAGAAATAAGCAATAATAGTTCAGTAGTCTGTAAAAATAAAGAAAATTTTTAATCAAGAAATCAACAAATGCCATCGTCTAAAAAATCGGAAGATTTTGTGTAATTGACTGAACAAATGATAATGATGAAAGTGTTCTTGATCAAGTCTATATCAGAACAGAAAGTTTATTCAGCTCTCCTTGTAACTTTAAACTTGTTGGTATTTACCAGGTTAACATACAGAAATTTTGTTAAAAATCTTTTGATGATTATGTATCAAAGGCTATTTGAGTATACCGCTGTCTCTTTTTAAATCTGATAATCTAGCAGCAGCAGTTATTTTATCACTTGTGCACAGTTGAAATGCTCTACAAGTTAAATAATCATATTTAGTATACGTTAGATGCTAAATAAGCTATAAAAAACTTTATTGATTTTAAAAATATAACATTCATTTTTTCAAAATTTATTTGTAATTGAATTTTAATGCCTTTTTATATTATTATAAGTCAATGTTTTTGCATTTTCTCATTTATCTTGAATAAACTCATTAACTTTACCCCATTTAAAATCTCACTATAATTTTGTACTTTACTACATCGGTTTTTTTTCAAGGACCATTTTTTTTTTATAATTAAACACTTTTTAAGAAATAGAAATTTTTTTTTAATAAGCAACTTTGCCCTCTCACTTTGAAGTGTTTTTATAATTAAAATAATTATTGAGTAAATGGCATTAATAATATCAATTCGTAATATCATTTTAATATCATAAACTATTCATTTTATGAAATCAGGTTTTAAGTTCAGAATGATATGAATGATTGATTATTTTTTAATATCAAATTTGATATCATAAGTTTCTCATGTTATGATATCAGCTTTTGAGTTCAAAATGATATCACTCATTGAGTTCATTTTGATGTTATAAACATCTAGCATGATCTCAGGTTTTGAGTACAGAATAATATTATTGAGTGATTTTATTTTGATATTATATTGATATCAGGTTTTGAGTTCAGAATGATATCAACAAGTAACTTTATTTTGATTTCATAATGATATTATATATTATATATATATAAATAATGATATTATATATATATATATATATATATATATATATATATATATATATATATATTATATATATATATATATATATATATATATATATATATATATATATATATATATATATATATACGACCAAAACCTGAAATAATGATCTTAGTTTGTTGTCACCAACTACTCGAAGTTTTTTGTCATCTGCTTATACATAAAAATAATTAACATTATAATTGCAAGCTATAAACAACTTTTTTTTATTTAGGTATAACAAAATAATCCAATAAAAATTTGCAAAAATCAAACAAAAAATTAATGAAAGCAATCGTGAATTTTTACTATGTCAGAAAAGCTAACAAAAACATGTTTTTCAAGTATATTTGTTTTTTTTTATGTGTTATATTTGGTATTTAATTATGAACATTAAAATCTCAAGTTATAAAGTTTTCAATGTTAAAAAATACAATATGATGGCTTATAAATCAAACTTGACTTGTTCTAAAATAGACACTGAATTTAATAAATGCATACTCAATATAACAATGAACCCTCCTGGAAGAAAAAGTTTCATATTGTTATTCAATCATTTGATTTTTGCAACAACTCTAAAACTATTGGTGGAGACTTTTGGTGGGTGAAAATTATAGGTCCAAATTCTTTTAATGTACCGTTAATTGACAATAATAACGGCTTTTACTACCAAGAAATTTGGTTGAATGTAGAAGGAAATTATACAATCAGTTTAATGCTTGAATTTAGTAAAAACGATGGCATGAAGGATCCACCGAAAGATTGGTTTAAATATGGTTAGTAAATAATTAAGTATTTTTTATGCAAGCATTTAAAAATATTTATTTAATTTCGTTAATTATTTTTTAGCAACTATCAAGTTAACATAAAACGTTTAAGTGCGTTCAACGCTCGTTGTGATTATTTTGAGCAAATTCTATGAACGTTTATAATACGTTTTTAAACATTCACAACGTTTGTTGAACGTTTCTTGTTAGCTTGGTATTACACTTATTACATATAGGTTTACATAAAAAATTTGATGCAAATCCTATTTAAAAAATGAATTTTATAATTATAAGTTCCAAGATTGTTTTGAGAAATCTTGTTTGTATTTTTATTATCATAACCAGTATTATTAATACCCAGGTTTGACTCTGCAAGGCATAATTCTTGGGCCTATTTAGTTTTCTATCATAGATACTAAGTAATTTTGACAACGATATCCAATAAGGTCATGTATGGAATCGTTTATTGGATTAAGTTGGGCAATTCCTTCTGCTTTTTTATTATAGCTTTTATTTACTTTATTAAGTTTTAATTTGAAGTTTGTTTTTTATCAAGTCAGTAGTAATTTGATTACTGAAATAAAAAAACTCAGTTTTTAAAACATTTTTTTAATGATAAAGTGGGGCGTTTCTCATCACGTCTAAAATCAAAAAGCAAAAGAAACAAACAAAATGCAAGTTGCGCTGTTTAACATGATTAGTATTATTTTTTTTGTGTTTGTATTTAAAACAACTTTCGTTAATTTATTAAAGATTGGTAGCATTTCTTTATGTTTTGCAGCTTTACTATTTGTAAATATCCTTAAAAAACTTCTTTCAGAATATATAATTGATTTATTTCATAAAAAAAAAATTCGATAAAGTAGTATAATCTAATATAGCATATATGGTTATAGGTTATAAGCAAATGTAGACCATTACAATCGATTTGATATTATTTAACGGAGCATCAGACAACTTAAACCCTTTTAATTAAAACTTTTAATAAATCTTTTACTTGCTACAAAGTTGTACTTACTACAAACCTCACTACAAATTTGTAATTTTTTTATATTTCTGTTCACTATTTGAGTGTCAAGTTAAACTTTTCATTTAGTAATTAGTTCAAAAAAATGAAAAGGACACAAAACGCTTGATATATCTAAGCAAGCAAATTTTTTCTTCGAATGTATTTATTACTTTCTAAACAACAAACTTCAATTACCTTTACTATTACTAAAAGTAAATTTTGGAAAAAACAAGAAAATTTATCCAAATAAAAAAGAATAAATTAAAGACATAATCTTTATTTTTTTTATGCCCTGTAACATATGTCAAATAAAAATTAGCGAAACAATGTAACTTGATTTCTAAAACATTTATTTAAAAAGTTATTAAAAATGTTAAAACGCACATCACAACAGATGCGTTTCGTTGTTATCGTTTATTAATATTGTTCATCAATCTTGTTTCTATTTTTTCCCATCAGTATATTCATGACATATTGCCATCAAAATGAAGTTGAACTAAAATATTTTTATTAAATTTTCTAAAACTTCTCAAATAATCCTTGACCCTCTTTGATTCATCATGAATGAATCAAAGAGGGTCAATGACCTTATCTGCAGCGCGTAATGCTGTAGAGGTTTAACATTTAAATTCAGCTATATTTCCAACCGATTTAGCGATTATACTATTAACCATGTAAGCATGCTACCTATGACTTATTCCTTTCCCAACAGCAGTATCAGCAGTTCTCTTGAGAATATCTTTTGGAAGCATAACAGTATTAGCTTTTTTGACTTTTTTCTTTAACTCTGGATCTGGGTATGGAAAATCATTATTATCTTCATCTTTTTCCAATCCATTTGAGCTGAATTCACTTTCTGACATGGTTTTAGGCAAATGTCATTTCCTTTTAATTTTGAATAAACTCCTGTTTACAGAGTAAAGGTAACTTGTATTGATTCCATCTATTCTAGTTTTTCTATCTCCTAATTTATCCAATAAAAATGCAATATCCTGAGTCTTGTCTTGATCATTTTGTTTCCTATCAGCTTTAATTATTGCAACCAAAATATCGAGCTCAGGTGCAATCCAAAAGATCCTTTTCGTCTGAGTTAAAAACCTTCTTCTTTTTTTAATCTCTGATAAAGTTTGCTTTGTTTTTTTGTTTTTATTTGACAGTTTCCAGGTTCGGATCAGCTTCTCTACCTTTAAACTAAAAAATGTGATTTATAGGTTTGTTACAACACATCAGTTTCTGTTTACTCACTTATTTAACAGCAGACATTAGTTATATTAATATCTTCTTTTAATAAGTAATAATACACTGAGGCATATTTGTTTAGACGCGTCAATTTTTTTCTCTTTATCTTTTTTCAATAAATTGTCAACTGATATGCATGCTAGTTATTATCTAAATAATTTTTGTGTTGTGGGCTAATAAAAATCACAAAAAAAATTATTCTATGTGTCTTTGTTAACATGAGAGTATGTTTGATATACAAAAGTACATTTTTTAATTGGAATATATCTATAGACGCAGTCATATTTTTGACATTAAAAGATGGAAATTAGTAATGCGTATGTCCTCCATTACACTGGATTACCTCAAAAATTCTGCCTTTTATTGACTCCACTAGCCGTTGAAGTGTAATTTGATCCAACTCGGACCACGCTTCAAGGATTTTACACTTTTACTCAATAACAGTTTTTAATTGGTGTCCGGCTGCTTTAGCGTCATAAATTTTTCTTGCTAGCATTCCCCACACGTTTCGATTGGGTTTAAGTCCGGGCTACACGCTGATCATTCGAGAATCGGGATGTCGTGGTCTTTAAACCATTTCATAGACTGCCTAGATGTGTGAATTGAAGTATTATTTTGCTGAAATATGACATTATCGTCCATGTTTTCATCCATATAAGTTATGAAAACATCATCCAACATTTTTGTATACTTTATCGAGTTCATTTTAGGTAAACCACAACACAGAGTCAATTTTCCTGAATAAGATAATCCACCCGAAACTATTAAACTTCCTCAACCATAATTTCGTTTTTTTTGTGGGTCAATTATTCCTCTTAGATCATGCCAATAACAACTGTAAGAGTGCGGACCATCTAAACTGAACTTTTTTTCATCTGAAAATATTAATTTTTGCCACTAAAGAGTCCTATGGATATGGTTTTTAGCAAACTATAATCTTGCAATTTTATGGTGTTTTTTTAACATTGGTTTTTGGTGTGGTTTCTTCCACTTTACGTTTGGTGTTGTACGTATAATATGTGCAACATGTTTATTGTTGACAGGCAATAATAATTTATCCTTTATTTGTCTTGCATTCAATTGAATTTTGGTTGCTTCGAAGCGAATTCGATTAATTTGCCAATAAAATACTTTGTAAATACTTTGTTGCCGTTTGTTTCTTTTTTTACACGGTAATTGTCACCTTTTAAAATGTAGTTTCGTATAACATGGTCAGATTTTCCAATTTTTCTTGTTATTTCTCGTATAGAAAGTGCTGGTGAGATTTCTGAGCCACTATATAAGTTAATTTGTACTTTTTCAGCATCTGTCAAATACTTTCCTTAAGACATTTTGTAAAATGCAATAAAAATGATACTGGCAGAGCGAAAGATCAAATTACACTAAAGTTTATCAATTTATTTGTGTATAAGTGATTAAAAATCAACAATTACCGTTATTAACCTGATTGCGTCTATAGATATATTCCAATGAAAAAATGTGCTTTTGTATAACAAACATACTCTCATGTTAACAAAGACACATTGAAAATATTTTTTTGTGATTTTCATTAGCCCACAACACTACAATTATTTTGATAATAACTTGCATGCATTTCAGTTGACAATTCAAAGAAAAAAATTATGATAAAGAGAAAAATATTGATGCGCCTAAAGGAATATGCTTCAATATATATAAATAAAAGAAAAACATATTTAGTCTGGTATCAACCTAATTGTTTAAAAATTGGTAAAAATCTGAATAACTTTGGGTTTTTGTTGATAAATTTACATAAATTATTTTAAGAAAATAAAATTACCATGCATTTTAATTTTTAATTCTAACTTAAAAAAAGCTCTGGAAAAGAAAATTAATTTTTTTGAGTTTTAGCACTTGCTCAAACGTGCGAAAAATTGGCTTAAAAAAGGATAAAAAAGCCTAAAAATGACATTGAGGCACTTGAGCAACCCCTAAAAGTGGTCAAAATTTAAAATAAAAAAAACTTTTTTTTTTTTTTTTTTTTAAATTTTTACAACTACATATTAATTACAAAATTTTTTTACACTGCGATAACATGAACAAAATAAACTTCTAATACAAAAAAGTTAACATTTTACAAAACACCGTTAAGATAAACGTAGAAAGAAATAATTAAATATGCTATAACTTGATAAGAGTTTTGACTGTTGTAGGGAACTCGTAGAAGACTGAGTTTAGTCTTATCATCGAGAACCTTGGGGTGTTGCGTAAAGTACACATATAAACATTATGATTCTCATAAAACAAATGTTTTAAATGTTATTGAGGTAGACTTTTCTTTTCTTTTTCTTATACTATGTATGGTGTTAGTGTTGTGGGTTTTAATAATAATATTATCTTTATTTTTTAATTAAATAAAAAAAAAAAAAATCATTTACATGTTTGATTGAATACTGATTATTTGAATGTGAGCGTAAATATTAGTTCATCATTAGAACTAAAACACTTCTAAGTAATTATCTGTATTAAGAACATGATTTTTTAATTTTGACTTTAATGAAGTTATATTTTTAGCAAGAGAATTTGAGGTATAATTCGGATTTAATTTGTTATATAAGTAAGGGCCGCGGTAAGAAATAAAGAATTGAGAATTTTTTTGTCTTTTCCGTGGTACAATAAAGTTACCAGTTTGATCTTGTGTTTAATTCGTTGACATTAGATTGAAAGAAATTTTCTGTAAATCGATTTGGAACTAATTCTAATTTGCATTTTAGCATAAACAATATATTTGCATAGATATTAATTTGGTAAATGTTTTGTGCTTTCATTTCATTTAATAGGGGTTAAGCGTGGGTCAGTTTGTTCTTATGATGTATTATTCTGGAGGCATATTTTTGTCGTCGATAAAGGGACATAAACTTTGTCTTGTGTGTGCTTTCCTAAGCAATGTTGGCATATGTGAGATAAGGAATGAAAAAAGAAAAAATAAAAAAGTTTTAGGGTTTTTTGCCATAAAAATGGTCTAACTTTATAAAGTATACCAATACTTTTAGATACTTTACTGTTGATGGCATTTATATGGGCTGACCGTGAAACATTTTCTTCAATAATCACACATATATATACATATATATATATATATATATATATATATATATATATATATATATATATATATATATATATATATATATATATATATATATATATATATATATATATATATAATATGTATATATATATATATATATATATATATATTATATATGTATATATATATATATATATATATATATATATATATATATATATATATATATATATATATATATATATATATATATATATATATATATATATATATATATATATATATATATATATATATATATATATATATATATATATATATATATATATATATGTATATATATATATATATATATATATATATATATATATATATATATATATATATATATATATATATATGTATATATATGCGTGTGTGTGTGTGTGTGACATGAAGCTTTTAAACAGATCAAACGTTAGGCTGTTGCATATCTTTGGAAAGACCTTGAAAACAGTGTTTTAATGGTGTAAAAATTATTGAACAATTTAATAAAAAGTTATAGCGTTTTAAATTCTAAGTTTTTGAGATATATATATATATATATATATATATATATATATATATATATATATATATATATATATATATATATATATATATATATATATATATATATATACATATATATATATATATATATATATATATATATATATATATATTTTTTTTTTTTTTTTTATTTTTGTCGTTTAATATTAAAATAACTAAAAATATTTTACAATTTTTTACATTAGTAAAGACAGGACTTCTAGAAGATCATAAGAATCTTGTCATGAAACCCTTTACAATATATGGTTAACTTTTAATAAAAATACATAGTCTGTAGTGAAATAATAATACACCTCTATGCAAAAATATTTAAAAACCAAGATAAAATGTTAAAAAGTCAAGGTAAAATTTTAAACCAAATAATATACAAAATAAAACAACAACAAAAACAAAACAAAAAAAAAAAAAGCAATTAAAAATAAATCAAGATATTTTCAATTAAAAATATAATTTTTTTAACTTTCTGTTTGAATGAAGCAAAAGTCATTTGGGTTGAAAAATCAAAATTTGGAAAAGACTATTTTGTTCCAGAGATAAGGACCTCGCTAAGAAACAAAAAACTGGTCTTTGCTTTTACGACAAAAAGGGGCAATAAGACTGTTATTAATTCGAAAATTATATTTGTTTTTAGGTTTCATACAATAAAAAATTTGTAATACATTTGGCGACAAATTTTCTCTACATTTAAACATGAAACATAAAATAATAAAGACATTTAGTTGATATACATTTAAAATATTCATTTCTTTAAAAAGTTGTTTCGTGTGAAAAAACCGATTTTTAAAATTTATTACGCGAGTTTCTGATGAAGATAAAGAGATTTTAGCTTTGTTCTGTGAGCGCTTCCCCATATAATATTCGCGTAGTTTATATGACAATGTATAAATGAATAATATAGTTGTGTTAACTGGTGTTTACTTAGTATATTTCTTGCTTTATAGAGAATTCTGATGCATTTAGCAATTTTGTTGGAGGTATTATCAATATGATTTCTCTAAGATAGGTTTTCATCAATATATACTCCAAGAAATTTAGTAACTTTTTCTCTTTTTATTATTATATTATCAATTAGAAGGTCTGGCATGATATGGGGCAGTTTCTGGTATTTTAAAGGTGGATAAAAAAGTGTTCATTTAGTTTTTTCTATATTTAGAGACAATCTGTTTTGTTTAAACTAAACAGAAACTTTTTTTAATTCATTTGTCATATTTGTAAAAAGCATATTAATATCTTTATGAGACAAAAACAAATTTGTGTCATCTGCAAAATTTATTATTGTTAAATTTGATGATTTATGAAGATCATTTATGTATATTAAAAAAAATAAGAGGACCAAGTATGGATCCTTGTGGAAAACCACATGTTATATTCATTAATAGATGAGATATAGAATCTTTATTGTAAACAAACTGTTTACGGTTAGTAAGATAACTTTCAAACCATAATAGGGTTTTATCTTTAATACCATATGATATTAGTTTTTTTAACAGGATTTGATGATTGACGGTATCAAATGCCTTGGACAAATCAATAAACACTCCTAGTGTAAAACAAGAGTCTTTAAATGAGTCGGTTATATTGCGCGTAAGTTGAAGAATGGCATGCTCGGTTGAATTATTTTTTTTGAAACCAAATTGGTTTTCGTATAGAATTTTACTTTCAACAAGATAAGAGTAGATTCGGTTGTACATTATTCTTTCTAAAATTTTTGAAAAAACTGGAAAAACTGAAATAGGGCGATAATTTGTTATATTTGTACGATCCCCTGTCTTGAAGATTGGAGTTACTTTCGCTCTTTTTAGTTTATCTGGAAAAGACCCTTGTGAAATGGATGCTCTGAAGATTTTATAAAGAATATCTTTTATAACATCGTATGAATCAATCACAATATTTGTGTTAATATCATCATACCCAGTAGCTTTATTTCGTTTTAATGACTTAAAAGCAACCTCAAATTCATTAAAAGCTAACTCAGTAAAATTTAGATTTAGACTTATTGATGTTTCGAACTCGTCAACAGATCTTTAATGAATGAAATACTATCGCTTAGTTTTGTCCCGACAGTGGAGAAAAACTTGTTAAATTCAAATGCAATATCATTTGGGTCATTTATTAATTTGTTTTCAATTTGTATAAAATTTGGGAGTAAATTTTATTTGGTTTAAGTTTTCCAGACACCTCCTTCATGATTTGCCAGACGCGTTTTGAGTTGTGCTTATATTTATTAGGCAAGTTTAAATAGTAGTTTTTTTTTGCATTTTTGCGAAGCTTTTCAAATAAGTTTTTATAAGTTTTATAATTTTGTTTATGTTTTTCTGATTTTGATTTTAGGTATTTAATGTATAGCTTCTGCTTAATTTTTGATGATTTTCTGATACCTTTAGTAATCCAGGGAGATGACATTTCTTTATCGCTTAAAACTATTTCAATTAAAGGAAAGTTGGAATCATACACTTGGTAAAAAGTTTTGAAAAAATTGCCGTAGATTATGTTGATATTATCATTAAAATTAATATAATCCCAATCTATATGTGATAATTGTTCTCTGAAAGAATTTAAATTATTATTGTTGATAAGCCGTTTTTTTATTAATAACTATCCCTGCTTCTCTTTTTTTAAATTAACACATATAGAAAAAAAAATCGGGAAGTGATCGGAAACATCGGTTTATATGATTCCCTTTTTAAGCGACTTATTAAAAAAATCGGTTGTTAAAATGTTATCAATAAATGATGATGAATGACTTGTGATTCTAGTCGGGCGATTAATTAAAGGTATTGTTCCAGTTTCAAATAAACCATTAAAAAAATTTCTCGAACTTTGATTTTCATAATAATCAAAGGAGTTTATGTTGAAATTCCCGATCAAGTAATTTTTTTTCTTTTCAAGTTTAGTTTTCTTTATTATGTTATTTAGTAAAAAATTGCCAAAGTTTTCAATTCTTCCAGTTGGTGGCCTGTAACAACAGCTTATTAGTATATTTTTTGAACGCTTATTTATAAGTTCTATTGTTAAAATCTCTTTGTTTTTATCAGATACACACATTTCGCTTCGAACTTTATATAGAAGGCCCTTTTTAACAAAAAATAAAACTCCTCCTCATCGCTTATTTGTACTTCGTTCTAAAATTACTGGATCAAAACCTGGGAGATGGAGATTTAAGTTATTTTTAAAATCTGCATGAAAACACCAGGTTTCAGTTAAACAAATTAAACTTTTTAAGCTACGTATATTAATGTGGACTGCATTAAGATAATCACTTTTATTTTCGCTTTTTAAAATTTTGCTCACGTTACTAGGATAAAAATAAGAGGTTTCAAATTTAGGAGAATTATTTCATTAAAATAATTAATATCCGGATCGGATTATATATATATATATATATATATATATATATATATATATATATATATATATATATATATATATATATATATATATATATATATATCTGTGTGTGTGTGTGTGTGTGTGACATGAAGCTTTTAAACAGATCAAACGTTAGGCTGTTGCATATCTTTGGAAAGACCTGGAAAGTCCTTGAAAACAGTATTTTAATGGTGAAAAAATTATTGAACAATTTAATAAAAAGTTATAGCGTTTTAAATTCTAAATTTTTTGATATATGGATTTATTGAAGAAACCGTTACCAAATTTAAGTTTTTTTGAACTTAAAATCTCATAACTTGGTCCTTTTTTATTAAAATTCATGCAACATGGTATCAAAGTAATTGCCTCAGAAAGGAAAATTAAAATAAATAAAAGATGTTTTTGGGGCGTCTATAACACCATTAAATAGGGGGTCTAATACACCGGGCGTCTTATTGCAGCCGTGTCGCACCCAGCAAGGACAAGACGTATTCAATACGTATTATTTTAATATTATTCACATCTTTTTTAGAGTAGACGATAAAAATACGCATAAAAAACGAATTTTCAAGATGAGTTTTAGCTGAATATAAAACTTATCTTTAAGAGACGTATTAAATACGTATTATTTCTATATATGAAAGATATCTTTCGCAAACAAATATAATACGTGTTTAAAACGTCTTTAAAAGACTAAAGTCATCATTAAAAAATGTTTTAAATACTTTTTTTTGAAGTTTTTATTTGAGACCACAAAGGCATGCGAAAAAAATGTGTATTCTGAACGTCTTTTGAAGACGACCTTTAGTCGAATATATTTGAATAAAGATAAATACTAATTGTAAAAAATAAATGTTGTTATTCAGCTATTGCTTCTTATTTATTGACTCGATTTATAGACAGCTTTTTGTACATCTTTACGTTCTTGGTTGTTACTCTATTCTCCAGTTAACTTTTTTAATATCATTTTAAAATAAAATTACTATTGTAATTTTGATTTAGTTAACCATATTATGGTCCATAATTATGGACCATAATATGGTTAACTAAATCACTCAAGTGATTTAGTTAATCATATTATTATAAAATTTATTATCTTAATAATTTAGGACACTTTTGAATGTTCTCTCTTTTTTATTTTTTATGTTCTCTAAACACAACATTATTAACCAATCACCTTACACTTTCATCCTCCAATCAATTAAGATATTTTTTGACCAATAGCGTTATTAATTACTGAGGCTTCGCTTGAGGGATATTTTGATTAACCGCAAATTTACGTCATACAACATCTGTGTATAATATCACAATTTACATGCGCTCTATAAACTGCTCATTGGCATTGCGCAAAATATCCTTCAAGACTTATTCTTATTCAATATCAAATTATGGTAAGTCTTTTATCTTAATTGTTTTTTATTTTGTTGTGTGTTTGTTTGCCTTCAATTTGTACTTGAGTATTTAGGAATAATTTAACTTATAAGTTTTTTGTATTCTAATGTTACTTCTTGCGCAACGTGTTTTAATAATTTTCTAAAAAGTATATCAGCGTAATTTGTTTAAAATGGATCAAGTTAGGGTATTTGGCTGAGCAGTAGTATGTCCTCTCAAATGTTGCAACATAAGAAGGCTTTGACGCAGACGTAGAGGTGGGTTTTATTTGCTTGTTTTGAGGATGTTACCCCGACGGGAGTTTCTAGAAATGAGCATTAAAACATTCGAAACGTCAAATACCAGAGTATTATCTTTATAAGGATCAATACAATGTCCACTTCCTGACGAGAATCTGGTATTATACTACATAATTTTGAATTTTATTTTAACGCTGATGTATTTTTATTTTCTTTCTTTAAACAATCATGCGCGCGTTTCCACTTTATATTAAATGTTTGTTTTTGTTGTTTGTTGTAATACTTCTGCTTTAAAGTTGTACTTTTTATCTTAAGAATTGAGTAATTGTGTTATATTAGGTTAATTGTGTATCACATTATGCTTACCACAACGATAGCAATTGTTAATAATTGTTTTGATTTTTGTTAAATGTTTTTGAATATTTATCTGATAAATTCAGATAGGTTTACTTAGATATTCTTTTGTTTTTATCTGTGGCTGAAGGTATTCGGGTTGCATATAAATAAACAGAACTATTGTGTTTGTCGATCTTTGAGTATATAAACTAAATTTAAAACGAATATTTTTATTATAAGGTTGCATGCTTTTAAGGTATTTTTGCACGTTTGCATGCGTCTAAGGCATTTACGTCTAAATATGTTCCACTAGTGACTATACTCACTTATTCTAGTTGCGAACCTGATATGTAAAGAGAACATGATAAGACTGGACTGAGCGAGACTAAGAACCATTATTTACGAACACACAGATTCAAAGCAATAAAAACACTAAATGACACATAAAACTTTAACGTTTAGAACAATACAAACACAAAACACAATAACTTACAGAACACTGCAACAACACGTACTTAAATCTAACATGACCACCACTTACTTAACTCAAACTTAATTACTGAATAGTACCCTTCTTTTAAACAACAACTCTTAATTCTGGACATCTGTCCAAATATTATAATTTATCTTGCAATTCCTTGCACTTATATAAAATATTTCTTGCTTCTCTTAAGACTATTACGGCCTGATGGTTCCATATAAGTGGTGGAACTTTAATAGCTTCCACTGCGAAACAATAACAATAATGGATATTGAATAAAGCATACACATCATATCTTTTAAACAGTCTATTTAGAAAGGGGTTGAAAACTTCTTAAATAAGCTTTAAATAACGTTTTTTTTTAGTTATCTAAACTGAAGAATATTGGTGGTGTGGATATGGCAGATTGTACCAGAAATATGTTGGGAAAGTATGTTTTATTTTCTATTTTTAATTAAGAAAGCATAATTTTTGTAAAAAAATGTAAGATATACGATAAATAATATGTAGATTTAATATATAGAATAATATACACATTTTTTAAAATGAACATACAAATGAATAAGGATTTTAATTTAGAAACTCAGTGTATTGAGGTAAAATCCAAAGAAAAATATAGCGTTTTCACTTTTTGTTTTCCAAAAAATCACTACTTACTTTTTATGCGTTCTGATTGATTTGTTTTAAAACAATTTGTTGCAGCTTTTTTTTAAATTACATTTTTTTATACAATAACAGTCAAAATAAGCGGTAAACAAGAATGAATTTAACAACATTCAGATCTCACCTTCAGATCTTACCTTTAATATTTTTTCGATTTTAGATTATTTTCCGTAAACCTGATGGCGAATATGAACATTAAAGGGAGTAAACGTAAAGGCAGAGAAAACAAAATATCGTTTGAAAACCTTAAGTTAAAGGACGTTATGTTTGGTGAGATACAATTTATATTGTACATAGTCATTTTTTTCAAAAATGATAAATGCGACACTTAAGTGTCGTATTCAACTATATATATATTAAGCTGACGATATTTTTAATTTTAAATATTTTTGCTTAACTTATTTTAGAAGCGTTACAAGACAGGTATACCGTTAGTGAAAAAGAATTATTTAGAGTTGTCGGGAATAAACTAAAGAATGCACCAGGAAGATTGAACCATTCCATTGATATCTAACATTTATATTATATTATATGTATATAGTTTATGTTATAGTATATAGTTACTTTTTTTAAATAAATAAACAATAATATTATACAATTCAAAATGTTTTAATGTTCTTTTAAGCTTGGTTTCCAATAGTTGTAGAAATGTTGTACAACAGTTCTGTAACAACTTTGTTTTATAATGGAAACGTTGTCTAGCATAGTTGCACAAATTAACGTCGGTTGTACAACACAATTTTTGTGGTAAAACAATGGCTGCGAAGATAGAAATTAATCTATTTCCGCAATAATTATACAACGGTAGATAATACAACAATCTACTCTTCATTTTGCGAACATGTATTACAGATTTGACATCTATAAATAAACAGATTTGCATTTAATACAGAAATTATAGAAACCTAATAATTTTAAATACGTCTTATATACGTCTATTATCAACGCATTTTATTTATCTAATTAATACGAATTATAGATTTGCATTTAATACTTAAATTATAGATATCTAAGACGTATTTTAAATACGTATATTATACGTCTATTACCAACGCATTGTAATCATCTAATTAATACGTATTATAGATTTGCATTTAAGAATTAGAATATACGTATCGAAGAGTAGGACAAAGACGTATTTTATATGTATAATATACGTATTTTTCCTTGCTGGGCAGTGGTAGCACACTTGCCTCAGAAATGTAAGCTCCGTGGTTCAAACCCCACCGCTGGGCAAGTTTTGCGATATCGATTGGGAAGGAGGCGTGAACTTCCTATTAAATGCTCTTTCACGGTGCTCTGTGATAATACCGTAAGGACTTCTTGGGGCACCTAAAATCAAACTAAAAAAATAAAAAATAAATAAAATAAAAAGTTTGTTTAAAACCAATGTCTTTTTAAAGAAAATGATTGTTTTTATTCGAACATTTAAATTTTTTTTTGGATTTTTTAAATATAATTTACCAGCCCACCGTTAAATGCGATTCGTATACTTTGGGTTGGTAGGTGTTAGCCTACTTGGCTTCGGGTGGTAGTAGATACGCCTTGGTACCAATTGTTTCTGCCAAATCATTGTATTTTAATACATATGGGAAAGCAAGGCAACATGGCGAATGGGTTTTTATTTAGCAACTCAACAAAAAATCTTTATATTGGGTGAAAACAAAACTGCATTTGCATTTTGCATTTTAAAACACCAGTTATTTTTTAAAATTGTTATTAACCCAATTTTATACGCATAAAACCCAATTTTATACGCATTTACTTTTTGCGCTTAAAAAAAATTTCCTAACGTTCAGTTTCTCATAAATGGTGTCCTGCAAATTTTACTTCTTTTTGCAACTTGTGTTTATTTTATGTTACTTTAGATAGAGTTTTTAAAACTTTATAAAATTGGACGTAAAAATTGCACAATAAGTCATCTTGCCCCAATCACGTGACCAGCTGACAAAAATAATGAACTTTTTATTTGAACATTTATTTCAAATTGTTATATTTGCAAACGGAAAATTTAAGCCGGCAATGAATCATTTCAATAACATAAATATACTCAGAATTATTACAACTTCACGACTGATAGTTTTGCAATAACTTAGGGCTTTCAAAACGTTCGCCATGTTGCCTCGTTTTCCCCTAAATGTATAACACTTTGTGTAAAGAAAGAAATGATTTTGAGATAACAAATTCATATTTAGTGTGTAAAAAAGGGGTAGCAAGGAATATTTTGCATAATCTGTCCTCCATCACCCTCCTGCCCCGCCTGTTCTTCAAGTAGACGAGGTGGGGGGATGCGAGAAAGGGAGGGAGATTAAATTTTGAAATTAAAAGCAATCTTTTTTTTAAAAAAATATTATTTATAGTAAAACAAAAACTATATTTACAAACTAATTACAAAACAAATTAATATAAATGTTTTAAAACAAATTGTTAATCATATAAAAAATATAATATACAAAAAGACAAATATAAACAAATTTATATACAAACATAAACTAACAAAAATGTACATATATACAAATATAAACTATATATATATATATATATATATATATATATATATATATATATATATATATATATATATATATATATATATATATATATATATATATATATATATATATATATATATATATATATATATATATATATATATATATATATATATATATATATATATATATATATATATATATATATATATATATATATATATATATATATATATATATATATATATATATATATATATACACACACTATACATACACCTACCCATCTAGTGTATCTAGATTTAAATATTGTGCATCTACATACACATTAATAAGTGTGTATATAGTGGTTAATAACAAGTTATGTTCTCCTTACTATTTTGGGAACCAGGACGCTGAAATTTAAAATGAAGCAAGTCTTTGCCTCCATTCTGGGCCCATATACAAATAGCCTGATTTGGTTTAGGCCCAGAGTGGCTTTAGTTTCAAATAAGAAAACCACTCGTTGACAAACCTATATAAGTAGAAGCAAAATTTTAGTAAAATAATCAAAAAATGAAAATAAAGCAAAAATTGTTAAAAAATTTTTTTGGATGTTTTCTTCAAAACTGTCGGCGCCAGGTGGCAAAGATGGTGATGACGCCGATGAGGTGGATAAATCTGAAAAAAAGTCAGTAACTTTAGTACAATTGCTAAAATTTTATGTTGACCTGTCTTTGAATCTAATTTAAAAAACAAATAAAGTAAGAAAATAATAAAATACTGCAACTAATTTATTCTGCAGCAGCTTAATTAAAAAAAATTTTAAGTCTTTCAAAAATATATCTCTCTAAAGTATTCAATAAAACGAATAAAATTCCACCAAGTAATTCTTTTCTTTTAGCTAAAAACAAAAGTTCCTATTTTAAATTAATTTTATTTTGTGTAACGCAAGAAAAAACAAATTTATGATTTAATAAAGATATATCTACCAAGTTCCTCCAGTTTGCGAGCTAAAAGATATATATTTTAATGAAAAATTACAGCATGTCACAGCTTTTCAATATAGAACAAGCACTAGTTACTGTTTCTAAAACATTTTTTTCAATAGAATTTCCAAAAAAATCAGTCTGTCTAACAGTAAAACCGGGTTAGCTTTGCAAGCTTGAACAGTTTGCAAAACATTTTTTACTACACAAATACCAGCAATATGATCAAAAATTGCATCCTTAGCTGATACATAAAACATTTTCATACATGGAGCAGTAAGAAGTTTTCCAAACACTGCAAACACACACGTTTCTTTTATAACAGCTGTATTCTTGTAAAACTGCTTGTAAGCTGTTACACTTTGCTGTACCTATGGTGAGAAAACAAGTACGAAAAAGTATATGAAGACTGTTTACACAATACATTGGAATGATACCTCGTGATAGTTTTTTTGTTGTCTAAAAAATTTACAAAACCTTTTGGATCACCTTTTACATCCTAACATAAATATATATATGTAATAAAACTGAAATTATTTTTTTTTTTTTTTTTATTAGTTTCTACATATTGAAAAAAAAGTAAACATCTAAAAATCAACTTAAAATTATAAATAAAAAAAAACAATAGCCTAAGTAAAATATTTTTTAACACAAACTTGCAAAACACAAAGTTTTACAATTTTAGTGTTACTTTTAAAAATTTACTTATTTAAATTGTGTTATATTTTGTTTTTATTTTTGTTACGTTTTCTGTATTTATTTTTGTTGACACATTTGATTTGATTTAACTCGTAATCAGGCTTGGTCAGGAAGGCGTGCGATGTAACGCCTTTATATGACCACGCAAATAATTATTTTGTTTTAAAAATTTGACCACATTTTTAACATTTAAAGCGCTGAAAACATAACTTAGTTATAAAAAAACTAAATAAACAAGCTTATTTTAAAAAAAGAAAAAAAATATTAACACACAAAAAATAAACCCATATAGCCTAAACACATATTAAACACATAATGAATAACACAGAAATAAAAATAAATACATAAATTAGGAAAAATTTAATAAATTAGAAACTTTACAAATACAACCTTATGTTTGTAATAATTGTTTAATGACATACCTTGTAATAAAGGTTAAAAAACTTGCAAAAAGAAACGATCAAACGATCTAGTTGTGTATATAAAAGCAAACGAATTTTTTTAACTTCTTTAAAAAGAGGTATTAAACAATCTTGTTCTTTAACAAGTAACATAGAGTTGACTCTGTGAGATGCAAGGGTTTAAGAGATAAAAATTAACTTTATCAAAAGTTTGATCTCTTGATTTTTGAAAAAAGCATGCCTGAACAATGTGTGACAGATCTATAGTATTGCAAAAACAGTTATTTTCATAGGTACATATCTAAATAATTTTAATATTGCCTTAAGACTAAGATTCTATTTTAATTTAAGTTAACATCTAAGGTTTTAGAAGCTTAAAACTTTTCACAAATAGAGGCAGATATTATATATATATATATATATATATATATATATATATATATATATATATATATATATATATATATATATATATATATATATATATATGTATATATATATATATATATATATATATATATATATATATATATATATATATATATATATATATATATATATATATATATATATATATATATATATTTATATATATATATATTAGGGGGTGCCAAAATACCACGATTTTCAAAAAATGAAAGGTCGCGGTACAAATACCTAATCTATACATAAAAAGAAGTATATAAACCAAACTTTACCTCTCTAGGACCATATTTAGTGCTGAAAAATGGTTTTAGGTTTTTACGCAAATACGAGAAATCATTGTTTTTTTAGGATTATTTTTTTACAATTTGGCCAGTGTTAATTGTTTTGCTCCTTTTGATATTAATGCCCTGTGTTCTCGCACAACAAGCAGGATATTTTGTCTTTTGTCCTCCTTTATACTACTATTTATATATCTTTGGATTAAAATGATATTCTGCTCTGCTGGGTCATTTGTAATATTTAAAGATTTAACAAACTCATAAAACGATACATATGAATCATTTTCCTTTAGCTTTTTAGCAGCTAAATCTGTTTTCCAGGTAGGAATTTGATCCTGTATGCCTAGAACAATAAACAGAGTCCAACTTTTCTTTGTAATTGATTCTGTTATTTCAGAGGTAGGTAAAACTAGAACAGCATTAGGTTTACCATTAGGAATAGTGTTGATAACTGGTACCTCAAAGGTCACCAGTTTGTCAAGAACTGCAAGCACCTCTTCAAAATTTGGATCTGACAGTATTAACACAGCAACCTTTGGGGCAAGGTACTAAGAGTGCTGCTAAAAAAAATTCAGAAATGCATTTCCAATTTTGACATCAAACTCGTTTTGTATAACATAAGCTGACTTGGATGACAGGTAATCAATTCTAACAGCATATTTTGCTTTGTTTGAACGTAAATAATACTGAGCATAAAAAACTGCAGATATAATAGCTGACTTTTCCAGGTGGGGTAACTGATCTTTAGGCAGAAAATCTATTATACCTGATATCATAAAAATAGCTAAATTCTATATTCCTGAGCATCCAGATAAAGCTTATGAAGTTCAGATCCGACTTCCAGCTTCTTTTTATCAAATTTCTTAAACTCAGACAGGTCATTTTTTTGAATTATAGCGTGATCAACTTTTTGAACTATAGCGTAAATCTATTATAAACTTCATTTATAATAGATTTACATTAGAAAATCAGGGTCAAGAAATATCGCATCTGAAGAAAAACCTTTTGTTTTGAAAAAAAAAACTTAATTTTGACTGGCAAAAAATTGTCATAAAAGACTCTTTCTTTAGGTGTAACATCCTTTATCTTTCTAAAAATTACCTTGATTTTCAATTACTTTTGTTCTTTCGCTTGAAATACTGGATTTAGAAATGCCCATCTGATTAACATCTCCTCCCAGGTAATTAAAAACAGACAACAACAGCCAGGTTTGTATTTCAATGCTGATTAACCCTCTAGCACAAATAGGTGTAGTTACTGCCATCAGTTCTTCTCTTTTGATCTTTTTATTTACTTGCATTGAGCCTTTAGGTAAGACTTTTGAGGTTTTAACAGCAGCACCATATTCAAAGTCATCATCACTACCTTCGAATGAGTCGTCTTGATCTTTCAAAGTTGGATCAAACATATCCATATCCAAACTGACTGGACCAGACTTGTGTCTAAAACATTTACAAAAATAAGTTAGAATTTCATTTTTAAGAAGAATGTTTTTTAACAGTTTTATGACAATTAATTTACCTTTTTTTAGTTGGAGTCAAGTCTTCATCACTTTCATCAAATGGTGGGGGAGCTGATTTACATTTTTCTTCAGCTTGTTTCTCCTCCAGGTACTTTATTCTCAATTGTTCTTGTCTCTTGTATCTTTCCAGGCGTTTCTCAATAATGGTAGCTAGCTCTTCATCTGGCTTAGAAATAAATTATTTTCTAAAATCAAAAGGCATAACATTAGAATGCAATAACTTACACTGATGGACGGACAGATGGATAACTGAAAGACAGACAGACAGACTAAATGCCCTACATAAAGTAGCTGCGCTACTAAAAATTTTGAATTATATAGAGAAATTTTAAAAAAGGCTACATTATAATAAATATTCTTACCTGTCTGTTTGCTGGTCTAGATAGAAATTTAGGTCTTCATCAATAGCAGCTGGTGTTCTTGATGTTAAATTGTCACATCTCATCAGTTGCTCTAAGTTATCTTTGCCTATGTCAAACAAATGTTCCATTGTTAAAATGAATTAATTTTTATATCTTCTCTAGTATCTTTGGTATCTTTCAGAGTAACACATGAAGTTTGTCAAGAACTGAATGTTCTGAAATGATGTATGCTTCAATTATTAGCAAAATGACGTCAACTTGCTACCAAAGCTCATAAAAAAACACGTGTATTTACTAGGTGATTTTAAAAAACAAGTTCAGTATTATCTGTCTGACAGAAACTTGGTGTCATCGAGACACGATTAATTATAACTTTCAATTATCAGGATATAAATCCATACATCAACCGAGAGAAAACGGCATTGGTGGGGGCGTATCTATTTTTGTCCAAAACTCATTGACCTTTATACATGTAGATAACCTCAAAGTAAATGACGCTGATTGTGAGTCATTTACTATCAAAATAATTATTAAAGCAATTAAAAATACATTTATAAGAGCTTTATATAGACCGCCTAATGGTAATTACAATCAGTTTGAAAACCACATAAATTACTTGCTACCAAAGCTCATAAAAAAACACGTGTATTTACTAGGTGATTTTAATTTGAATTTTCTGAATAATAAAACAGATAACCACGTTGCGCGTTTTATAAATACACTTTTGCAATACAGCGTTTTTCCCATAATCAACAAGCCAACACGCTTGACTAAAACAACTGCATCCAATATCGATAACATCATTACTAATAATTACACAAGGGCTAAAATGCAAAGTGGTATTATTAAAACAGATATCACTGATCATTTTCCAGTTTTTCTGATCACAGATTCGGCAACCCCTAAGAAAAAAATAGAAACAAAAACTATTTATGTAAGAAACATAAATAATGAATCAATCGTCACTTTTCGCGACTTCTTACAAGAAATAAACTGGGAACTATTGACTGATTGCAATGATGTAAATAATGGCTATGATTTTTTTATTTGCATGTTTACTAATCAATACGAAAAAGCCTTTCTAAAAGTTAAAAAAGTTATTAATTCTCATTAATAACTCATTAAGTCATCAAAAAAAAAACAAAAACTTTACCAAAAATTTTTAAAAAAAAAGAACCACAAAAATGAAATAAAATACAAAAAATATAAAAATTCTTTCGAAAAGTTTAAAAAGCAAAAAAAAAAAAAATTACTATTCCTTATTGCTTAATAAAACATTTGGAAACGCAAGAAAAACATGGAATGTAATCAAAGAAATAACAGGCGTAGGAAATGTAAAAATTGATAATTTCCCAAAAAGATTGCAAAGAGATGGTAATATAGGAGATGTTTTGTAACTAAAGAAATTGCAGAAACATTTAATGACTTTTTTATAAATATAGGGAAAAAACTAGCCAGTGCAATTCCTGAGGGGAGTAAATCGTTTGAATCCTTTTTGAAAAAATCAGATTCCATAATGGATGAATCGGAGCTTCTGGTTGATGAATTTCGGCTAGCCATTAGTATGTTGAAAACAAATATAAATACACTTTTGCAATACAGCGTTTTTCCCATAATCAACAAGCCAACACGCGTGACTAAAACAACTGCATCCATTATCGATAACGTCATTACTAATAATTACACAAGGGCTAAAATGCAAAGTGGTATTATTAAAACAGATATCACTGATCATTTTCCAGTTTTTCTGATCACAGATTCGGCAACCCCTAAGAAAAAAATAGAAACAAAAACTAAAAGAATTGATGGTTTGCTGAAAGAAATAACTAATATAAAAGAGTTGTGTGCGACACTCCAAAAAGAAAACACATTAATTAAAGAGGAACAAAAAAACTACGTTAAAAGATTAAAAAAAAAATGAAAATATGCAAAAAGATATAGAAGATAGTCTAAACTTTACACAAGACATACAAGAAAAAAAAAATCTCGAATTAGAAAAAAAAATTATATCAAAATCAGCAAGCAGAGATACGGAAGATAATAAACTAAGGCAGCTTGAAGATAGACAAAGAAGGAATAATCTTAGAATAGAGGGATTATCGGACCAAATGAAAAAGAAAATTGGGATGAAACCGAACTAAAGGTACTAAATATTTTTGAAGAAAAAATTAATTTAAAAGGAATTGTTATTGAACGGGCGCACAGGTCAGGAAAAATTGAAGCAGGTAGACCAATTTCAATAGTAATGAAACTGTTAAATTACAAAGACAAAGTACAAGTTTTAAAAAATGCGAGTAAACTAAAAGGATCGGGAATATATATCAACGAGGATTATTCTTTGGAAACTGCATCTATCAGGAAAAAACTATTCGAGCAAATCAAGATACATAGGAAAAATGGTATGTTTCGGTTGTAATTTACGATAAATTAATAGTAAAAGAATTCAGGAAATTACCTTCAAACCTTTAATTATTTTATACTCTATATATTTTGTTAGTATAACCTTTCGTGTTGTTATGGAAGATATAAAATTTTATGATTTAAGCTTTAAGGCTTTCCAAACAAATAAAAATATACTTTTAGAGAATAATTCAGATCCAGATGTTAATTTTTTTAACACTGATGAAATCATTAAAAATATATGTCCTTCTTATTATAATTCTGATATTTCTAATGTTACTGCAAATTTGGATATTAATGCATTCTCTATTTTACACCTAAATATTAAGAGCTTTCGTAAAAATTTTGATAAATTTAAAGATTTTTTATTTGGTCTTGAAATTAATTTTAAAATTATTTGTCTCACAGAGACCTGGTGTCGAGATAAACAAATTGAAAAAGATTCAAATTATCAACTAAAAAACTATACAGTTATTCATCAACTCAGAAACTCTGAGACAATAGGTGGAGGAGTATGTATTTTTATCCATAATTCTTTAAATTTTAAACCGCTAACCGAGTTTAGTGTAATTAGTAATGATTGTGAATCTTTAACGATCGAAATTTTAAATAAAGTCACAAAAAACGTCATTATACATGTCGTGTACAGACCGCCATCTGGCAATAATAAATTTTTTGAAAAACACTTTAAAAAATTAATTAAAAGCAAAGTTTTATGTGACAAACGTGTCTTCTTTGTGGGAGATTTTAATTATAATGTGCTTGATTACGACACAAATAAAAATGTTAAAAACTTTATGAACATCATATTTCAAAATGGATTTATTCCAACTATAAATAAACCAACACGAATTACTAGAAATAGCGCAACTTCAATCGATCAAATAATAATTAATGAATATACAAAAAACAAAATAAAAACTGGAATAGTAATATCCGATATATCGGATCATTTCCCAATATTTATAATTGCACATAAAAGTGTCGAACACACCCCTCACAAAAAAATATTAATTACAAATCGAGTATATAATGACATTTCTATGGAACTTTTTAATAATTTTTTATTTTCTGAAAACTGGGACGATATTTTACAAATTCAAACTGCAGAGACTGCTTATAACAGTTTTCTTCGGATATTCAAAGATTATGATAAAGATTATGATAAAGTTTTCCCGGTGGTAACAAAAATTATTAAAACTAAAACATTTATAAACCCCTGGATTACACCAGGAATAATAAAATCGTCTAAATAAAAACAACGTTTGTATGAAGTATTTCTGAAAAAAAGAACCTATGTAAATGAACTAAGGTATAAAAAATATAAAAGTCACTTTGAATCAATTATAAAACTTTCAAAAAAGTTATACTACTCAAATAAAATAATAAAATTCAAAGGTGATACTCAAAAAACGTGGCAAGTCATTAAGGAAGTAATTGGAAAAAAAACAATTATGTTAAATGGTCTTCCAAAAAAGCTCAATTACAATCATCAAGATATTACAAAAGAATCTCTAATTGCTAAAACGTTTAATGACGTATTTGTCAACGCAGGTCTAAATTTAGCATCCAAACTAAAACACAGTGATTTTAACAAGGAGAAATACTTGACTCCTAGCAAATCAATAATGGAAAATGCGGAGTTAACCGAAAAAGAGTTATTAGATGCTGTTCTTTCATTAAAATTAAACAAATCACAAGGAGTTGATAACATTAGCAGTAATGTCATAATTAAATGTATCTTCTATATTAAAAAAATCCTTTTGCATATATTTAATCTTTCGTTTAAACAAGGAATCTTTCCAAAAAAACTTAAAATTGCAAGGGTAATACCAGTTTTTAAATCTGGAGATAATACTAATATTTCTAATTATAGACCTATTTCCATTCTTCCTTGCTTCTCAAAAATACTAGAACGCATTATGTATAACAAATTATATTCATATTTAGAAAAAAATAATATTCTATATAACAAACAATTTGGCTTCAAAACAGGACACTCTACTGATCATGCAATTCTTCATCTTGTTCAGATTAATTTTCAAGCTTTTGATAAAAACAAGTTCACTTTAGGTGTTTTCATAGATCTAAGTAAGGCGTTCGACACAGTTGATCATAGTATTTTAATTAATAAATTAGAGAACTACGGTATCAAAAATATTAACATAGCTTGGTTTAAAAGCTTCTTATCTAATAGAAAACAGTATATTTCATTCGGCAATAAAAAAACTAACAATATGACAATTACTTGCGGCGTTCCTCAAGGATCTCTATTAGGACCACTCTTATTTTTAATTTATGTTAATGATTTAAGCAAAGCCTCTAATATTCTAGATTCTATCTTATTTGCTGATGACACAAATTTATTTTATTCTCATAGTGATATAACAGCATTATTTAAAACGGTCAACATTGAACTCCTAAAACTAACCGAATGGTTAAATATGAACAAACTTTCAATTAATTTAACTAAAACTTAATATACTATTTTTCATCGCCTCCATAAAAAAGAAAAAATTCCTCTTGAACTTCCAAAACTTATTATTGGAGATTACATCGTAAAAAGAGAATGTTCGATGAAATTTTTAGGTGTATTTCTAGATGAAAACATAAATTGGAAAGACCACATAAACATGATTGAAAATAAAATTTTTAAAAATATTGGATTACTCTATATAGCAAAACCATTCTTAGATCAATCCTGCTTGAAATACATATATTACTCATTTATACATTCTTATCTTAATTATGCAAACATTGCTTGGTGTAGCACCAATAAAACAAAGATAAAAAAGCTATTTAGCAAACAAAAACATGCAATTAGATTATTATCAAATGCACACCGCCTCTCACATTCAAGACCATTGTTTAACAATCTAAAAATACTAAATGTGTACCAAATAAATATATATCATCTTCTGATTTTTATGAATAAAATTAATAACAATTCAATACCAAATATCTTCAAACCATTATTTAATAAAATTCAACACAAATACGTAACTAAATATTCTAACAACAACTTTGTTCAACCCAAAACTATATACGACTCCACCAAGTTTTCAATAACTGTTAGAGGACCTAATGCATGGAATAAGATAATCAGTAATGATATTAAAACACTTAAAACTCTTGATCAGTTTAAACAAAAACTAAAACTATTACTTTTAAATAATGAACAAACAGATAATTATTTTTAAATCTATCTATAAAAATATTATATTTTAAATTTATCTACTAATACATACTTTATTTGTCTGGAAGGTCTAAATTCTTTAATTTTATATAGGTATTACAGTCTGTTATATTATAAAAAAAGTACTTATAAAGATTTTTAGCATTTTTAGATTTCATTAGTTTAAATAAATTTATTAGTTTTCTTAAATAAGAGAGAGAGAGGAAAAATAAAAAAAGTAATCTTTTTTGAGTTTTAATTTTTTATATTAATATTTTGTAATTTGTTTTTGAGGAATTAATATATTACACTTTATAAGAACAGATTGTAAATTAAATTTTACTTTTACTTTTTTCATGTTTTTTAGCTTTTTGATATTTTTGTTTTTCTGAATGAACTTTTAAATTTTTCTTTCAAAAAATAAAATCGAAAAAATATCTTTCAAAACTTTGAACTATTAAACTATTTGGCATTTTATATAAACTTCTTTGTAATATTTTGCTTTTTTCTTAATTTTTTAATTTTTATTTTAGTTACCATGTATTTATATAAATGTCTAGACAAACAAGGGACTTGGTGATAAGACAACCCCGTCTTCTTCTCGTCCTTGCCATTTTTAAATATTTTAAATTACGGAACTTGTAAATATTTGTACGGCTAAATTATAAAAAAAAAAAAAAAAAAAAAAAAAAAATAAGAGTGTGGGTCTAGACGAAATTAACCCTGATGTTGTAAAAGCGGTCTCTGATATTATTGAGAAACCTCTTTTTATAATTTTTAATCTTTCCCTAAGAAACGGCATTTTTCCTGACCAACTAAAACTAGCAAAAATAATTCCAATATACAAAAGCAGCGATGATTTGATAAAATCTAACTATAGACCAATTTCCATACTTTCCTGTTTTTCTAAAATACTAGAGCGTATTATGCACAACAGACTGTACAATTATCTTGAAACTAATAACATTCTTTATCATAAACAGTTTGGTTTTCGCAAAAACCATTCCACGGAGCATGCAGTAATTGTTCTTGCGAACCAAATTCTAAATGGTTTTGAAAACAATAGTTACACTCTCGGAATATTTCTGGATCTATCCAAAGCCTTTGATACTGTCAACCACAAGATTTTTATCAACAAACTATGTAATTACGGAGGAGCTCACTCTAACTTAAAGTGGCTGCAATGTTATTTAGAAAATCGTAAACAAGTAGTACCATTTGATTTAACATGCTCCCCATTTGAGTCAATAAGTTGTGGAGTTCCACAAGGATCAATACTTGGACCTTTAATGTTTTTAATTTATATTAATGATATTTATTTGTCATCAAAAATACTTAATTATATTATTTTTGCTAACGATACTAATGTTTTCTATTCTGATTCAAATTTAAAAAATTTTTTTTGTAATGTAAACACTGAACTAACATATCTCAATGAGTGGTTTATAGCAAATAAACTTTCGTTGAATATTGAAAAAACAAAATATATTTTGTTTGCTAAACCATCTAAATCCGAGAATCTTCCACTTACACTACCAGAACTAACTATTAACAATATTAAAATAAAAAAAGTGTTTTCAATGAAAATACTTGGAATAATTTTTGACGAACATTTAAATTGGAAAAGCCAAATAAAGCTAGTCGAGAACAAAGTCTCAAAAACTTTAGGGATAATGTATAAGACTAAACCTCTTTTGAACAAAATATGTTTAAAAAATTTATATTTTTCGTTTATACATAGTCATATTAACTATTGTAATATTGCCTTGGCAAACAATCAGTCATCATTCCTAAAAACTATTTACACAAAACTAAAGCAAGCAGGTCGATTAGTTTTGGGCATGGATAGATACGAAAGTGCCGAGCCGTTACTCAAGGAAATAAATGCCCTAAATGTATACAAATTAAACATCTACCATAACTTGTTATTTATGTTTAAACTTCAAAACGAATTAATTCCAAAATATTTTTATAAAACTTCTCTCTTATTAATCATAAATATAAAACAAGACACTCAATTAATAATTACTGCATCCCACTAACATTACTCAAAAAGTCTGACTTCTCAATTACAAGTCGGGGACCACGTTTGTGGAACTCGGTTCTTGACGAAAATATGAAAAAAATAAAATCTATTGATATATTTAAAAGAGCTATAAAAAAACACTTACTAAATTTAAACAATACGTACATTCTTTCATTATTTTAATTAAAAAAAAAATATATATATGTATTTTGCGTGTGTATGTATATATATATATATACATACACACACATACATATATATATACACATACACACACATACATATATACATACACACATACATATACATATACACATATACACATATACACATATACATATATACACATACACACATACACATATACATACATGCATATATACATATATATATATATATATATATATATATATATATATATATATATATATATATATATATATATATATATATATATATATATATATATATATATATATATATATATATATATATATATGTATATATATATATATATATATATATATATATATATATATATATATATATATATATATATATATATATATATATATATATATATATATATATATATATATATATATATATATATATATATATATATGTATATATGCATGTATGTATATGTGTATGTGTGTATGTGTATATATGTATATGTGTATATGTTTATATGTGTATTTGTATATGTATGTGTGTATGTATATATGTATGTGTGTATGTGTGTGTATGTATATGTGTATATGTATATATGTATATGTGTGTATGTATATGTATATACCCTTATAGTGTAGTCGAAAGAGCGTTTTAATGTAAAAAAAGTCTCTTACGACTACAATTTTAATTACCTCGTCTCTTAAGCTGTTTTTGATTGTCATCGAAATGTCAAAGCAATTAATTTATGCGGAAGTACATTAAATTTAATTGTTTTTTAAAATTTTTTTTAAAAACCGCAATTATAACGACTAGGAAGTTTTTTTTAATTAGTTGTGTTTTTGTTATTGATTTAATAAAAAACATTTTTAAAACATGCGTAAATGTTGCTACATCGACTATCTTATAGCCTGACTCGCAACGGAGTGCTGCTACATCGACTGACAAATAGCCTGACTCCCAACGGAGTGCTGCTACATCGACTGACAAATAGCCTGACTCGCAAGGAAATGCTGCTACATCGACTGACAAATAGCCTGACTCGCAAAGGAGTGCTGCTATAACGACTGACAAATAGCCTGACTCGCAAGAGAGTGCTGCTACATCGACTGAGGGTTTGGTTTGGCCAGGCAGTCTATCAATTAAAAAAAAAAAATTTAATTTTTAAATTTTTAAATCTTTTTCTGGTCTGGTTTATTAACGCGCTCTTTAAAACTACAGTTTATGGGAAACTTTTTTTGATGCCACGCAAGAGACATGCAAGAGTATATATATATGTGTATATGTATATGTATATATATATATATATATATATACATGTATGTATGTGTGTGTGTATGTATGTATGTATATGTGCATGTGTATGTATGTATACGTATATGTGTGTATGTGTATGTATATGTGTGTATGTGTGTATGTGTATATGTGTATGTGTATATGTATGTGTGTATGTGTATATGTATACATATATCCTTCTTATATATATTCTTCTTGTTTCTTTTTGTTTGTCTGTTTTAATTTTGTGAAAAAAAAAAATATGAGTAGATGAGCTTAAATCTATAAAATGTTCAGAATCTTTTTTTAAATCAAAATATCTTTTGTATATTTAAATATATATTATGAAGTTTATTGGATATGTATACGCAAATGTGCGG
>NC_061166.1:217500-257500 GCF_022113875.1 Hydra vulgaris
TTTCAAAAATCAAGAGATCAAACTTTTGATAAAGTTAATTTTTATCTCTTAAACCCTTGCATCTCACAGAGTCAACTCTATGTTACTTGTTAAAGAACAAGATTGTTTAATACCTCTTTTTAAAGAAGTTAAAAAAATTCGTTTGCTTTTATATACACAACTAGATCGTTTGATCGTTTCTTTTTGCAAGTTTTTTAACCTTTATTACAAGGTATGTCATTAAACAATTATTACAAACATAAGGTTGTATTTGTAAAGTTTCTAATTTATTAAATTTTTCCTAATTTATGTATTTATTTTTATTTCTGTGTTATTCATTATGTGTTTAATATGTGTTTAGGCTATATGGGTTTATTTTTTGTGTGTTAATATTTTTTTTCTTTTTTTAAAATAAGCTTGTTTATTTAGTTTTTTTATAACTAAGTTATGTTTTCAGCGCTTTAAATGTTAAAAATGTGGTCAAATTTTTAAAACAAAATAATTATTTGCGTGGTCATATAAAGGCGTTACATCGCACGCCTTCCTGACCAAGCCTGATTACGAGTTAAATCAAATCAAATGTGTCAACAAAAATAAATACAGAAAACGTAACAAAAATAAAAACAAAATATAACACAATTTAAATAAGTAAATTTTTAAAAGTAACACTAAAATTGTAAAACTTTGTGTTTTGCAAGTTTGTGTTAAAAAATATTTTACTTAGGCTATTGTTTTTTTTTATTTATAATTTTAAGTTGATTTTTAGATGTTTACTTTTTTTTCAATATGTAGAAACTAATAAAAAAAAAAAAAAAATAATTTCAGTTTTATTACATATATATATTTATGTTAGGATGTAAAAGGTGATCCAAAAGGTTTTGTAAATTTTTTAGACAACAAAAAAACTATCACGAGGTATCATTCCAATGTATTGTGTAAACAGTCTTCATATACTTTTTCGTACTTGTTTTCTCACCATAGGTACAGCAAAGTGTAACAGCTTACAAGCAGTTTTACAAGAATACAGCTGTTATAAAAGAAACGTGTGTGTTTGCAGTGTTTGGAAAACTTCTTACTGCTCCATGTATGAAAATGTTTTATGTATCAGCTAAGGATGCAATTTTTGATCATATTGCTGGTATTTGTGTAGTAAAAAATGTTTTGCAAACTGTTCAAGCTTGCAAAGCTAACCCGGTTTTACTGTTAGACAGACTGATTTTTTTGGAAATTCTATTGAAAAAAATGTTTTAGAAACAGTAACTAGTGCTTGTTCTATATTGAAAAGCTGTGACATGCTGTAATTTTTCATTAAAATATATATCTTTTAGCTCGCAAACTGGAGGAACTTGGTAGATATATCTTTATTAAATCATAAATTTGTTTTTTCTTGCGTTACACAAAATAAAATTAATTTAAAATAGGAACTTTTGTTTTTAGCTAAAAGAAAAGAATTACTTGGTGGAATTTTATTCGTTTTATTGAATACTTTAGAGAGATATATTTTTGAAAGACTTAAAATTTTTTTTAATTAAGCTGCTGCAGAATAAATTAGTTGCAGTATTTTATTATTTTCTTACTTTATTTGTTTTTTAAATTAGATTCAAAGACAGGTCAACATAAAATTTTAGCAATTGTACTAAAGTTACTGACTTTTTTTCAGATTTATCCACCTCATCGGCGTCATCACCATCTTTGCCACCTGGCGCCGACAGTTTTGAAGAAAACATCCAAAAAAATTTTTTAACAATTTTTGCTTTATTTTCATTTTTTGATTATTTTACTAAAATTTTGCTTCTACTTATATAGGTTTGTCAACGAGTGGTTTTCTTATTTGAAACTAAAGCCACTCTGGGCCTAAACCAAATCAGGCTATTTGTATATGGGCCCAGAATGGAGGCAAAGACTTGCTTCATTTTAAATTTCAGCGTCCTGGTTCCCAAAATAGTAAGGAGAACATAACTTGTTATTAACCACTATATACACACTTATTAATGTGTATGTAGATGCACAATATTTAAATCTAGATACACTAGATGGGTAGGTGTATGTATAGTGTGTGTATATATATATATATATATATATATATATATATATATATATATATATATATATATATATATATATATATATATATATATATATATATATATATATATATATATATATATATATATATATATATATATATATATATATATATATATATAATATATATATATATATATATATATATATATATAT
Source organism: Hydra vulgaris (assembly GCF_022113875.1). Classification (NCBI taxonomy): domain Eukaryota; kingdom Metazoa; phylum Cnidaria; class Hydrozoa; order Anthoathecata; family Hydridae; genus Hydra; species Hydra vulgaris. The sequence continues at coordinate 219,721 of NC_061166.1, forward strand.
ATATATATAGTTTATATTTGTATATATGTACATTTTTGTTAGTTTATGTTTGTATATAAATTTGTTTATATTTGTCTTTTTGTATATTATATTTTTTATATGATTAACAATTTGTTTTAAAACATTTATATTAATTTGTTTTGTAATTAGTTTGTAAATATAGTTTTTGTTTTACTATAAATAATATTTTTTTAAAAAAAAGATTGCTTTTAATTTCAAAATTTAATCTCCCTCCCTTTCTCGCATCCCCCCACCTCGTCTACTTGAAGAACAGGCGGGGCAGGAGGGTGATGGAGGACAGATTATGCAAAATATTCCTTGCTACCCCTTTTTTACACACTAAATATGAATTTGTTATCTCAAAATCATTTCTTTCTTTACACAAAGTGTTATACATTTAGGGGAAAACGAGGCAACATGGCGAACGTTTTGAAAGCCCTAAGTTATTGCAAAACTATCAGTCGTGAAGTTGTAATAATTCTGAGTATATTTATGTTATTGAAATGATTCATTGCCGGCTTAAATTTTCCGTTTGCAAATATAACAATTTGAAATAAATGTTCAAATAAAAAGTTCATTATTTTTGTCAGCTGGTCACGTGATTGGGGCAAGATGACTTATTGTGCAATTTTTACGTCCAATTTTATAAAGTTTTAAAAACTCTATCTAAAGTAACATAAAATAAACACAAGTTGCAAAAAGAAGTAAAATTTGCAGGACACCATTTATGAGAAACTGAACGTTAGGAAATTTTTTTTAAGCGCAAAAAGTAAATGCGTATAAAATTGGGTTTTATGCGTATAAAATTGGGTTAATAACAATTTTAAAAAATAACTGGTGTTTTAAAATGCAAAATGCAAATGCAGTTTTGTTTTCACCCAATATAAAGATTTTTTGTTGAGTTGCTAAATAAAAACCCATTCGCCATGTTGCCTTGCTTTCCCATATGTATTAAAATACAATGATTTGGCAGAAACAATTGGTACCAAGGCGTATCTACTACCACCCGAAGCCAAGTAGGCTAACACCTACCAACCCAAAGTATACGAATCGCATTTAACGGTGGGCTGGTAAATTATATTTAAAAAATCCAAAAAAAAATTTAAATGTTCGAATAAAAACAAACATTTTCTTTAAAAAGACATTGGTTTTAAACAAACTTTTTATTTTATTTATTTTTTATTTTTTTAGTTTGATTTTAGGTGCCCCAAGAAGTCCTTACGGTATTATCACAGAGCACCGTGAAAGAGCATTTAATAGGAAGTTCACGCCTCCTTCCCAATCGATATCGCAAAACTTGCCCAGCGGTGGGGTTTGAACCACGCAGCTTACATTTCTGAGGCAAGTGTGCTACCACTGCGACACGGCTGCAATAAGACGCCCGGTGTATTAGACCCCCTATTTAATGGTGTTATAGACGCCCCAAAAACATCTTTTATTTATTTTAATTTTCCTTTCTGAGGCAATTACTTTGATACCATGTTGCATGAATTTTAATAAAAAAGGACCAAGTTATGAGATTTTAAGTTCAAAAAAACTTAAATTTGGTAACGGTTTCTTCAATAAATCCATATATCAAAAAATTTAGAATTTAAAACGCTATAACTTTTTATTAAATTGTTCAATAATTTTTTCACCATTAAAATACTGTTTTCAAGGACTTTCCAGGTCTTTCCAAAGATATGCAACAGCCTAACGTTTGATCTGTTTAAAAGCTTCATGTCACACACACACACACACACACAGATATATATATATATATATATATATATATATATATATATATATATATATATATATATATATATATATATATATATATATATATATAATCCGATCCGGATATTAATTATTTTAATGAAATAATTCTCCTAAATTTGAAACCTCTTATTTTTATCCTAGTAACGTGAGCAAAATTTTAAAAAGCGAAAATAAAAGTGATTATCTTAATGCAGTCCACATTAATATACGTAGCTTAAAAAGTTTAATTTGTTTAACTGAAACCTGGTGTTTTCATGCAGATTTTAAAAATAACTTAAATCTCCATCTCCCAGGTTTTGATCCAGTAATTTTAGAACGAAGTACAAATAAGCGATGAGGAGGAGTTTTATTTTTTGTTAAAAAGGGCCTTCTATATAAAGTTCGAAGCGAAATGTGTGTATCTGATAAAAACAAAGAGATTTTAACAATAGAACTTATAAATAAGCGTTCAAAAAATATACTAATAAGCTGTTGTTACAGGCCACCAACTGGAAGAATTGAAAACTTTGGCAATTTTTTACTAAATAACATAATAAAGAAAACTAAACTTGAAAAGAAAAAAAATTACTTGATCGGGAATTTCAACATAAACTCCTTTGATTATTATGAAAATCAAAGTTCGAGAAATTTTTTTAATGGTTTATTTGAAACTGGAACAATACCTTTAATTAATCGCCCGACTAGAATCACAAGTCATTCATCATCATTTATTGATAACATTTTAACAACCGATTTTTTTAATAAGTCGCTTAAAAAGGGAATCATATAAACCGATGTTTCCGATCACTTCCCGATTTTTTTTTCTATATGTGTTAATTTAAAAAAAGAGAAGCAGGGATAGTTATTAATAAAAAAACGGCTTATCAACAATAATAATTTAAATTCTTTCAGAGAACAATTATCACATATAGATTGGGATTATATTAATTTTAATGATAATATCAACATAATCTACGGCAATTTTTTCAAAACTTTTTACCAAGTGTATGATTCCAACTTTCCTTTAATTGAAATAGTTTTAAGCGATAAAGAAATGTCATCTCCCTGGATTACTAAAGGTATCAGAAAATCATCAAAAATTAAGCAGAAGCTATACATTAAATACCTAAAATCAAAATCAGAAAAACATAAACAAAATTATAAAACTTATAAAAACTTATTTGAAAAGCTTCGCAAAAATGCAAAAAAAAACTACTATTTAAACTTGCCTAATAAATATAAGCACAACTCAAAACGCGTCTGGCAAATCATGAAGGAGGTGTCTGGAAAACTTAAACCAAATAAAATTTACTCCCAAATTTTATACAAATTGAAAACAAATTAATAAATGACCCAAATGATATTGCATTTGAATTTAACAAGTTTTTCTCCACTGTCGGGACAAAACTAAGCGATAGTATTTCATTCATTAAAGATCTGTTGACGAGTTCGAAACATCAATAAGTCTAAATCTAAATTTTACTGAGTTAGCTTTTAATGAATTTGAGGTTGCTTTTAAGTCATTAAAACGAAATAAAGCTACTGGGTATGATGATATTAACACAAATATTGTGATTGATTCATACGATGTTATAAAAGATATTCTTTATAAAATCTTCAGAGCATCCATTTCACAAGGGTCTTTTCCAGATAAACTAAAAAGAGCGAAAGTAACTCCAATCTTCAAGACAGGGGATCGTACAAATATAACAAATTATCGCCCTATTTCAGTTTTTCCAGTTTTTTCAAAAATTTTAGAAAGAATAATGTACAACCGAATCTACTCTTATCTTGTTGAAAGTAAAATTCTATACGAAAACCAATTTGGTTTCAAAAAAAATAATTCAACCGAGCATGCCATTCTTCAACTTACGCGCAATATAACCGACTCATTTAAAGACTCTTGTTTTACACTAGGAGTGTTTATTGATTTGTCCAAGGCATTTGATACCGTCAATCATCAAATCCTGTTAAAAAAACTAATATCATATGGTATTAAAGATAAAACCCTATTATGGTTTGAAAGTTATCTTACTAACCGTAAACAGTTTGTTTACAATAAAGATTCTATATCTCATCTATTAATGAATATAACATGTGGTTTTCCACAAGGATCCATACTTGGTCCTCTTATTTTTTTTAATATACATAAATGATCTTCATAAATCATCAAATTTAACAATAATAAATTTTGCAGATGACACAAATTTGTTTTTGTCTCATAAAGATATTAATATGCTTTTTACAAATATGACAAATGAATTAAAAAAAGTTTCTGTTTAGTTTAAACAAAACAGATTGTCTCTAAATATAGAAAAAACTAAATGAACACTTTTTTATCCACCTTTAAAATACCAGAAACTGCCCCATATCATGCCAGACCTTCTAATTGATAATATAATAATAAAAAGAGAAAAAGTTACTAAATTTCTTGGAGTATATATTGATGAAAACCTATCTTAGAGAAATCATATTGATAATACCTCCAACAAAATTGCTAAATGCATCAGAATTCTCTATAAAGCAAGAAATATACTAAGTAAACACCAGTTAACACAACTATATTATTCATTTATACATTGTCATATAAACTACGCGAATATTATATGGGGAAGCGCTCACAGAACAAAGCTAAAATCTCTTTATCTTCATCAGAAACTCGCGTAATAAATTTTAAAAATCGGTTTTTTCACACGAAACAACTTTTTAAAGAAATGAATATTTTAAATGTATATCAACTAAATGTCTTTATTATTTTATGTTTCATGTTTAAATGTAGAGAAAATTTGTCGCCAAATGTATTACAAATTTTTTATTGTATGAAACCTAAAAACAAATATAATTTTCGAATTAATAACAGTCTTATTGCCCCTTTTTGTCGTAAAAGCAAAGACCAGTTTTTTGTTTCTTAGCGAGGTCCTTATCTCTGGAACAAAATAGTCTTTTCCAAATTTTGATTTTTCAACCCAAATGACTTTTGCTTCATTCAAACAGAAAGTTAAAAAAATTATATTTTTAATTGAAAATATCTTGATTTATTTTTAATTGCTTTTTTTTTTTTTGTTTTGTTTTTGTTGTTGTTTTATTTTGTATATTATTTGGTTTAAAATTTTACCTTGACTTTTTAACATTTTATCTTGGTTTTTAAATATTTTTGCATAGAGGTGTATTATTATTTCACTACAGACTATGTATTTTTATTAAAAGTTAACCATATATTGTAAAGGGTTTCATGACAAGATTCTTATGATCTTCTAGAAGTCCTGTCTTTACTAATGTAAAAAATTGTAAAATATTTTTAGTTATTTTAATATTAAACGACAAAAATAAAAAAAAAAAAATATATATATATATATATATATATATATATATATATATATATATATGTATATATATATATATATATATATATATATATATATATATATATATATATATATATATATATATATATATATATATATATATATATATATATATCTCAAAAACTTAGAATTTAAAACGCTATAACTTTTTATTAAATTGTTCAATAATTTTTACACCATTAAAACACTGTTTTCAAGGTCTTTCCAAAGATATGCAACAGCCTAACGTTTGATCTGTTTAAAAGCTTCATGTCACACACACACACACACGCATATATATACATATATATATATATATATATATATATATATATATATATATATATATATATATATATATATATATATACATATATATATATATATATATATATATATATATATATATATATATATATATATATATATATATATATATATATATATATATATATATATATATATATATATATATATATATATATATATATATATATATATATATATATATATATATATATATATATATATATATATATATATACATATATATATATATATATATATATATATATATATATATATATATATATATATATATATATATATATATATATATATATATATATATATATATATATATATATATATATATATATATGTATATATATGTGTGATTATTGAAGAAAATGTTTCACGGTCAGCCCATATAAATGCCATCAACAGTAAAGTATCTAAAAGTATTGGTATACTTTATAAAGTTAGACCATTTTTATGGCAAAAAACCCTAAAACTTTTTTATTTTTTCTTTTTTCATTCCTTATCTCACATATGCCAACATTGCTTAGGAAAGCACACACAAGACAAAGTTTATGTCCCTTTATCGACGACAAAAATATGCCTCCAGAATAATACATCATAAGAACAAACTGACCCACGCTTAACCCCTATTAAATGAAATGAAAGCACAAAACATTTACCAAATTAATATCTATGCAAATATATTGTTTATGCTAAAATGCAAATTAGAATTAGTTCCAAATCGATTTACAGAAAATTTCTTTCAATCTAATGTCAACGAATTAAACACAAGATCAAACTGGTAACTTTATTGTACCACGGAAAAGACAAAAAAATTCTCAATTCTTTATTTCTTACCGCGGCCCTTACTTATATAACAAATTAAATCCGAATTATACCTCAAATTCTCTTGCTAAAAATATAACTTCATTAAAGTCAAAATTAAAAAATCATGTTCTTAATACAGATAATTACTTAGAAGTGTTTTAGTTCTAATGATGAACTAATATTTACGCTCACATTCAAATAATCAGTATTCAATCAAACATGTAAATGATTTTTTTTTTTTTTATTTAATTAAAAAATAAAGATAATATTATTATTAAAACCCACAACACTAACACCATACATAGTATAAGAAAAAGAAAAGAAAAGTCTACCTCAATAACATTTAAAACATTTGTTTTATGAGAATCATAATGTTTATATGTGTACTTTACGCAACACCCCAAGGTTCTCGATGATAAGACTAAACTCAGTCTTCTACGAGTTCCCTACAACAGTCAAAACTCTTATCAAGTTATAGCATATTTAATTATTTCTTTCTACGTTTATCTTAACGGTGTTTTGTAAAATGTTAACTTTTTTGTATTAGAAGTTTATTTTGTTCATGTTATCGCAGTGTAAAAAAATTTTGTAATTAATATGTAGTTGTAAAAATTTAAAAAAAAAAAAAAAAAAAAGTTTTTTTTATTTTAAATTTTGACCACTTTTAGGGGTTGCTCAAGTGCCTCAATGTCATTTTTAGGCTTTTTTATCCTTTTTTAAGCCAATTTTTCGCACGTTTGAGCAAGTGCTAAAACTCAAAAAAATTAATTTTCTTTTCCAGAGCTTTTTTTAAGTTAGAATTAAAAATTAAAATGCATGGTAATTTTATTTTCTTAAAATAATTTATGTAAATTTATCAACAAAAACCCAAAGTTATTCAGATTTTTACCAATTTTTAAACAATTAGGTTGATACCAGACTAAATATGTTTTTCTTTTATTTATATATATTGAAGCATATTCCTTTAGGCGCATCAATATTTTTCTCTTTATCATAATTTTTTTCTTTGAATTGTCAACTGAAATGCATGCAAGTTATTATCAAAATAATTGTAGTGTTGTGGGCTAATGAAAATCACAAAAAAATATTTTCAATGTGTCTTTGTTAACATGAGAGTATGTTTGTTATACAAAAGCACATTTTTTCATTGGAATATATCTATAGACGCAATCAGGTTAATAACGGTAATTGTTGATTTTTAATCACTTATACACAAATAAATTGATAAACTTTAGTGTAATTTGATCTTTCGCTCTGCCAGTATCATTTTTATTGCATTTTACAAAATGTCTTAAGGAAAGTATTTGACAGATGCTGAAAAAGTACAAATTAACTTATATAGTGGCTCAGAAATCTCACCAGCACTTTCTATACGAGAAATAACAAGAAAAATTGGAAAATCTGACCATGTTATACGAAACTACATTTTAAAAGGTGACAATTACCGTGTAAAAAAAGAAACAAACGGCAACAAAGTATTTACAAAGTATTTTATTGGCAAATTAATCGAATTCGCTTCGAAGCAACCAAAATTCAATTGAATGCAAGACAAATAAAGGATAAATTATTATTGCCTGTCAACAATAAACATGTTGCACATATTATACGTACAACACCAAACGTAAAGTGGAAGAAACCACACCAAAAACCAATGTTAAAAAAACACCATAAAATTGCAAGATTATAGTTTGCTAAAAACCATATCCATAGGACTCTTTAGTGGCAAAAATTAATATTTTCAGATGAAAAAAAGTTCAGTTTAGATGGTCCGCACTCTTACAGTTGTTATTGGCATGATCTAAGAGGAATAATTGACCCACAAAAAAAACGAAATTATGGTTGAGGAAGTTTAATAGTTTCGGGTGGATTATCTTATTCAGGAAAATTGACTCTGTGTTGTGGTTTACCTAAAATGAACTCGATAAAGTATACAAAAATGTTGGATGATGTTTTCATAACTTATATGGATGAAAACATGGACGATAATGTCATATTTCAGCAAAATAATACTTCAATTCACACATCTAGGCAGTCTATGAAATGGTTTAAAGACCACGACATCCCGATTCTCGAATGATCAGCGTGTAGCCCGGACTTAAACCCAATCGAAACGTGTGGGGAATGCTAGCAAGAAAAATTTATGACGCTAAAGCAGCCGGACACCAATTAAAAACTGTTATTGAGTAAAAGTGTAAAATCCTTGAAGCGTGGTCCGAGTTGGATCAAATTACACTTCAACGGCTAGTGGAGTCAATAAAAGGCAGAATTTTTGAGGTAATCCAGTGTAATGGAGGACATACGCATTACTAATTTCCATCTTTTAATGTCAAAAATATGACTGCGTCTATAGATATATTCCAATTAAAAAATGTACTTTTGTATATCAAACATACTCTCATGTTAACAAAGACACATAGAATAATTTTTTTTGTGATTTTTATTAGCCCACAACACAAAAATTATTTAGATAATAACTAGCATGCATATCAGTTGACAATTTATTGAAAAAAGATAAAGAGAAAAAAATTGACGCGTCTAAACAAATATGCCTCAGTGTATTATTACTTATTAAAAGAAGATATTAATATAACTAATGTCTGCTGTTAAATAAGTGAGTAAACAGAAACTGATGTGTTGTAACAAACCTATAAATCACATTTTTTAGTTTAAAGGTAGAGAAGCTGATCCGAACCTGGAAACTGTCAAATAAAAACAAAAAAACAAAGCAAACTTTATCAGAGATTAAAAAAAGAAGAAGGTTTTTAACTCAGACGAAAAGGATCTTTTGGATTGCACCTGAGCTCGATATTTTGGTTGCAATAATTAAAGCTGATAGGAAACAAAATGATCAAGACAAGACTCAGGATATTGCATTTTTATTGGATAAATTAGGAGATAGAAAAACTAGAATAGATGGAATCAATACAAGTTACCTTTACTCTGTAAACAGGAGTTTATTCAAAATTAAAAGGAAATGACATTTGCCTAAAACCATGTCAGAAAGTGAATTCAGCTCAAATGGATTGGAAAAAGATGAAGATAATAATGATTTTCCATACCCAGATCCAGAGTTAAAGAAAAAAGTCAAAAAAGCTAATACTGTTATGCTTCCAAAAGATATTCTCAAGAGAACTGCTGATACTGCTGTTGGGAAAGGAATAAGTCATAGGTAGCATGCTTACATGGTTAATAGTATAATCGCTAAATCGGTTGGAAATATAGCTGAATTTAAATGTTAAACCTCTACAGCATTACGCGCTGCAGATAAGGTCATTGACCCTCTTTGATTCATTCATGATGAATCAAAGAGGGTCAAGGATTATTTGAGAAGTTTTAGAAAATTTAATAAAAATATTTTAGTTCAACTTCATTTTGATGGCAATATGTCATGAATATACTGATGGGAAAAAATAGAAACAAGATTGATGAACAATATTAATAAACGATAACAACGAAACGCATCTGTTGTGATGTGCGTTTTAACATTTTTAATAACTTTTTAAATAAATGTTTTAGAAATCAAGTTACATTGTTTCGCTAATTTTTATTTGACATATGTTACAGGGCATAAAAAAAATAAAGATTATGTCTTTAATTTATTCTTTTTTATTTGGATAAATTTTCTTGTTTTTTCCAAAATTTACTTTTAGTAATAGTAAAGGTAATTGAAGTTTGTTGTTTAGAAAGTAATAAATACATTCGAAGAAAAAATTTGCTTGCTTAGATATATCAAGCGTTTTGTGTCCTTTTCATTTTTTTGAACTAATTACTAAATGAAAAGTTTAACTTGACACTCAAATAGTGAACAGAAATATAAAAAAATTACAAATTTGTAGTGAGGTTTGTAGTAAGTACAACTTTGTAGCAAGTAAAAGATTTATTAAAAGTTTTAATTAAAAGGGTTTAAGTTGTCTGATGCTCCGTTAAATAATATCAAATCGATTGTAATGGTCTACATTTGCTTATAACCTATAACCATATATGCTATATTAGATTATACTACTTTATCGAATTTTTTTTTTATGAAATAAATCAATTATATATTCTGAAAGAAGTTTTTTAAGGATATTTACAAATAGTAAAGCTGCAAAACATAAAGAAATGCTACCAATCTTTAATAAATTAACGAAAGTTGTTTTAAATACAAACACAAAAAAAATAATAATAATCATGTTAAACAGCGCAACTTGCATTTTGTTTGTTTCTTTTGCTTTTTGATTTTAGACGTGATGAGAAACGCCCCACTTTATCATTAAAAAAATGTTTTAAAAACTGAGTTTTTTTATTTCAGTAATCAAATTACTACTGACTTGATAAAAAACAAACTTCAAATTAAAACTTAATAAAGTAAATAAAAGCTATAATAAAAAAGCAGAAGGAATTGCCCAACTTAATCCAATAAACGATTCCATACATGACCTTATTGGATATCGTTGTCAAAATTACTTAGTATCTATGATAGAAAACTAAATAGGCCCAAGAATTATGCCTTGCAGAGTCAAACCTGGGTATTAATAATACTGGTTATGATAATAAAAATACAAACAAGATTTCTCAAAACAATCTTGGAACTTATAATTATAAAATTCATTTTTTAAATAGGATTTGCATCAAATTTTTTATGTAAACCTATATGTAATAAGTGTAATACCAAGCTAACAAGAAACGTTCAACAAACGTTGTGAATGTTTAAAAACGTATTATAAACGTTCATAGAATTTGCTCAAAATAATCACAACGAGCGTTGAACGCACTTAAACGTTTTATGTTAACTTGATAGTTGCTTTGGTAAAAATAAAATAGTTGAGGACGGGTCTCGAACGTCAGAAGTTGTAGGAAGAGGATCTCGGTCTCGTCATCGGTCTCGTGACTTGTCAGTGCGCATGCGTTAGATTTATTTTTTACTTCGTTTTGTTTTTCGTTTTCCATTTATATATATACAAGAAATTTATTTAAATCATTTCAAAAAAAAATTATTTCATTGTATTTTTTTATAATTTTTTCTTACATCATTTGTTACAAGATAAAGTAGTCGTCGTTATAGTGGTTTTAGCATGACCAGAAGTAGCTGATACGCATATATTCACATTTACATTGGAGTTTTGCATCTTTTTTATTTAAAAGATAATTATTTAGAGATTTTATTATGGATTTTTCAACTTTTTATTATCAACCCATGAGTTAAAAGTATCAGTATATCCATACCACTTTACTAACATTTTGTTACCTTGTTTACGAGTAACCTTTTCAATTCTAAATATCTCTTGATTCGTTTTTTGTAGTTCTTGTTCATAAAAAGTACCTTGTATTTCTTCACTATGACTGTCAGTTATTTTATAAGTTGGTGGATCTGTGTACTGAACTTGTGATACTGTGAATACCTCTTTAGTCCATCTTGGTGAGTATCCTTTTTCAAACGCTTCTTTCTTTTTAGTTATTCTCACTTTATCACCTATTGAAAACTTGGGTTGCATTGGACTAGATATTACATTTTTGTTTAGATTTAACCAAACTATATTCTCATTCTTTTTATAACTCGCTTCTGCTGGTGTCTTTTTAATTGAAGAATGCGCTGAGTTGTTGTATTGATTTACCATTTCATCTAAAACATCAATATACTTTCTAGTAGAGTTAGCAGAGAAGTACGTAAACATTTTTTCTTTCATTTTTCTACTCCAACGTTCAACTACACAGCTTTTATCTTCATTTTGAGTCGAGTAGAGCTGCACTCCTAATGCTTTAACATGCTTGTTATAAAATTCCAAGCCTTTATTTACCCATAATTTCGTACACTTTCTTTCTTTAAAGATTTTATTGAAAGCATGAGCAACTTCAACTCCAGTTTCAGTCTTCAATGGAACAATCCACCCGTACTTTGAAAATACATTTATCCCTATTATTAAGTATTTTACACCGTCATTGAATTTAGAAAAATCTTGCATGTCAACTAAATCAGCAGCCCATATTTCATCAATCCCATTTGAAATTACTTTTCTTTTTCTAAAATGTTTTATAACAGGCTTATGAAGTTCATTTGCAAGATCATCAGTCCATTTCGGCTTTTTGCTTTTTTTGTTGATCGCCGGTAGTTTTTTGACTTGACACCTTATCCAAACTTAATTTTAGCAGATATGATTTATAATCTTTTACGTGGAGTGATTTTGTATAGCATACTAATTTTTTACGTGGAGTGATCTTGTATAGCATCCATTTATTCAATCACTTGTTTATCAGCTAAATTTCTATGTTCTTTATCTGGAAAATGCTTATAAACGAGATCATGAATATAAGCTGCATTATCAACTCGATCTACAGATTTACTTCATTTTTTATATGCATCAGTAGAAGTTAATCTTTCGTCTAAATTAGTACCAGGACCAGCAAAGTTCATACCAGGTATATGAATTTCACCTGGAAATTTGCCCATTCTAATTTTTTATATTTTGTAAATGAATTAGGCGATTCTACTAAATCAACTCCCTTCGTTCCTTTTGTAAACTGAGTTTTTGTTGCTCCACAGAGAGCACAATTTCCACGTAGATTCTTTCTATTGTTTTTACTTACAACATGCTGTAAGTTGAGTGTATCTGTTTTACTTTTACATTTAAGGCAGTACATTTTTATTTACTTACTACTTTTTTTTATTTCATTTTAATTATAAATCTTTGATAACGATATAAAAATTTTTTTTATATAAGAAAATGGAAGTATTAGATTTGTCATATATTGTAAATAAAAACAATCGTCATAAAAATGAGTTATTACCAAAAAGTATAATAGGACTTATAGTTGCGAAGTCTGGTGGTGGAAAAACAAATTTATTATTAAATTTACTTATAAGACTTGATTGGTTAGACTATAATAATTTACAAGTTTTTGGAAAATCTCTTTTTTAACCCGAATACAAAATATTAAAAAGTTCTTTTGAAAAAAAAGTACTAAAAGAGGATATTCTTAAAATATTTAAGTTACAAGATACAATAGATAAGATGGATATCAGCCCTGATCTTGTAATTGTAGTTAATTCTAAAAATTTTAAAAATAAATTAGATATGGAGTGTAGTTTAATGAAACAGCAGATGATGTACCAGAACCTGAAGATCTCGATCTTACTAAGAATAATTTAATGATATTCGATGATTTACAATTTACAAAGCAAAATAAATGTGAAAAGTATTATATAAGAGGAAGGCATAGTAATGTAGATTGTTTCTATTTAGCGCAAAATTATTTTATGCTACCAAGGAAAACAGTAAGAGAAAATGCGAATTTTATATGCTTGTTTAAACAAATTTCAAAAAATGTAAATCATACTTTTAATGATCATGTTTCAAATAATATGTCAAAAAAAAAAAAATTAAAAATTTTTGTTAAGTTTAGTCGCAACCTCATAAACTTGTTGTTATTGATATGTCATCAGATGTGAAAAATAGAAAATATAGAAATGGTTTTAATCGTTTTTATTTTCCTTTATCTGTATTTAATAGTAAATGAAATATATATTTACATAAAATATATATTTATATCTAGATTCCTTTGTGACCTAGCAAAGCATGTATCCTTTCAGGATCTAACGAAGTCTGGATCCTTTCAGAATCTATAGAATTCAACCTAATACTGGAATATTATTAAATGACCTAATATTAAACCTTTTCCTACTTTTTCATATTGTTTATCGTTTCCAGTACCTTTTCAATAATAGTAGTAATACCCGTTTCCTAAATATCTTCCTTTTTTCCATTCATTTATCAATAACCCTTTTTCAACTTTTCTGGCTTTAATAGATCTTTTATCATCTTTCACATACAAAATACCATTACCAGCAATTTTGTTAACTAAATCATTTCCAGTTGCTGCGCCTACTCCAGTTAATAATCCTGTTGCAACAGCAGGGACAATTTTTGAAGCTAAAAAACTTCTAACTTATCCTAGTAAAGGTAGAAATCCACCTTCCACTTTAGAGTTATGCATAAGATGTTCTTCATTTAATTCAAGTGTTATATCTTTTCTATTTTTAAATGCATTAACCACTTCTTCTAATTGTTTATGTGTTAGAGCTATCACATCTTTAGCATTTTTATTATTGAGATTCTTAAAAGTAAATTTTATAGTAATTTTTTTTGAGTCATTATCAAGTTCTTTCTTGATTTTTTTTTGTTGATATTCTAAATGTTTAACTTTAATATTTTATTTATCTGACATTTTTTATATGTGCACATTTTTTTTAAATCTCTTTTGAGATTCATAATTCTTTAATCTGTTTTTTATTTTTTTAAATATACATAAATTTCAAAGTAATTTGTAACGCTTTGAGGTATATGTAGCAAAAATATGACTAAACTTAAACTAAAACTGCACTAAATCCTACGCCAGTCACATAATCAACATGAAATTTTGCCCAGAGTTTGGTGTAACTATTGGCTACATTTGCATCAATTTATTATCAAATTATATGGAGTGGTTCAAACTCTACAGGTGTTTTTATTGGCGCACTATGAAGTCAAAATTTGATTTAATTTGAACATTCAAATTGAATTATTTTCCGTGGAGAAAAATAAATGATTTCAAATTTTGCTTCACATCACATCATACCTTGATGTGTACGCTAACTTTCCATATAAGTGGCGTTCTTGGGACAGCTGGGTGGGCATGGTAAGAATCCTTGCTAACCGCGAAAAGCAACAAAATTTTTGTTTTTTAAATTTTTGTCTATGCATCAAAATCTTCAACTTAATCTCTAAACAGCAAACTAATAAAAATTGTAGAATATAAGATTATCAAGGCATAAACTTATTAGGAAGTTAATCAAAAAAGTGTATTTGTTGCATATGATAAAAATGCATAAAAAAATAATTACCTTATTATTTATATTTCGATATTATTATTATTTTTTTTAATTTCATTATTATTTATATTTCGATATGTTTTATTTTGAGGTTTTACTTCCTCTATGTCGAACTGTTCAATTTATAGCATAGGTTGCATGTCTTCAACTCCAATGACCATTAACTCCATCAATTAGAGATGTTAATGAATTTGTTATCTAGGTTTGGTTATCTCTAATTACTCCAATTTAATTAACATAACATACTGAAACTCTGAAAAAACAAATATGCTCATGTTTATAATGAATTAATAACTAAAATAGAAATTAAATTAAAATAGAAACGTGGACAAAAATCAAAGTGTTGAATGAAAAACTTACCTTTATTTGTCATCTCCGTGAATCCAGCTCCACATAAAATGAGTGATAAGACTTTTGTGAAGGTAAATAACGAAGTTAAATGCTCGGGGGGCAGGGAGAGAACCAACTAACACTCTAATCACTCTGTGTGTAGATCATATGTAACAAAGAACAAATATTTGATATACTGATTTTGAAGATTGTTGATGTCTACAGGTGTAATGGTGTAGTGCATTAGTACGTACCGTTTGTCGTCTAGTATGGTCTCGTTTTGTTTCCGTTCACTTTCAAATCGGTTGAATAAAGAGCTAAACAAACTCACTTCTTGCGCTTATGGGCTAGCACATCAGAGCCAGACGTAAGACCTACAGAACGGATTTCAATTGATCGAATGCACACATTAATCATTGTAAGCCACAAGCCATCACTCTTAGCCAAAAGAGCTACTGCCCCGTGCTGGTGTGGAATGACGTGCTATGTAGTGAGATTTCAGATCCGAGCACATAGTCAGCGGGCGCTGACCCGACGTGCGTTGTGGAGCTTCCGACGAAACGTGTGCGTGAGTGACAGCGTAGTCATTAGATTATTGAGAGCCGTAACAACATCCAACAGGATAGCCTAATGTCCATTTTGTCCTTGTGGTGCACATTAGAAAAGGTCGGGGCTCACCAGCCACAAAAAAAAAATGATAGCACAAAGTGACCAACGGAGCCGTCCAGTTACGTAGACCTGGAAGATATGAAAATAAAAATAGATTGAAGATGAGATCAGTTAGGTAAAAAAAAAAAGCATAAATTAATGCAAAGACTATTTAGTCGGAGGAGTAAAAGTTAGCGACTCAGGAAAAGAGGAATAAAAACTTACACTCTAGTCATCTATTAGCAAATGATGAAACAATGATCTAAGAAAAAACAAGTCAATAAAAATCCGCTGGTTTTTTATGGTATTCATAACTAAAATAATTGCACCATACAAATGTCTAACAAATGTGGTACTATATATCTTCTAAACTCTAGATAAAAAATTGAGAACTGATAATCACCTGTGTAACATAAAAATATATAAATGTCGTAAATGAAACAAAAACATAATAAAAAGCTCACAAAGCGCAAAAATACATGAGTTAATGAGGTAAAAAAATGTTGGTGCCATAATAACCAATTAGAATTAAGTAGTGGATAAATGGTGATCCCCATCCTCAGGAATGCACTGCGATCACCAATGACGTTTCGGAGAGCCCGAGACCTGAACT
The DNA here is from genome assembly GCF_022113875.1 of Hydra vulgaris. Lineage (NCBI taxonomy): Eukaryota > Metazoa > Cnidaria > Hydrozoa > Anthoathecata > Hydridae > Hydra > Hydra vulgaris. Next base: position 236,369 of record NC_061166.1, read on the forward strand.
AACGCCACTCAGAGGCGTGTCCTTGCAATAGATTTCACGGCCTGCACTCTACGTCATGCTAGTCAATATTGCAATATAATAGGACTACACTACAAAAGCCAAAAAACCAAATCCCTATCCCAGTTTTATAAAACCAGCTTTAACATTCTTAGAGATCTCGTGAGGGTGGTGAGGGATGTGCGTGGTATAGCTGTATCTATATGTATGTAAATACTCACAACATAAAAAATAAACACATATCCCTCATACATACATGCATACATACATACATACATACATACATACATACATACATACATACATACATACATACATACATACATACATACATACATACATACATACATACATACATACATACATACATACATATATACATACATACATGCATGCATACATACATGCATACATACATACATACATACATAAATACATACATACATACATACATACATACATACATACATACATACATACATACATACATACATACATACATACATACATACATACATACATACATACATACATACATACATACATACATACATACATACATACATACATACATACATTCATACATACACACATACCATGGGTGCCGTTGAACGTTACAAACAAGAAAAAAAAATTTTCTTGTTTGAAACGTTCTTTATGCCATAAAGTTTGTTACTAAATTTTTCTGTATAAAATATCTTTTTGTGATACTTCGTTAGAGTTTCGGAAAAAACCTAATTATTTTGTCCTATTTTGTCTCCATATCATTTTGCAGTACTCTGCCATACTTGAACCAGTTACTCAGGCTCTTCAAGCTGTTCAAGTTGATCTTCCAGAAGTCCAACTGCAAGTTCAAAAATTACTGTGAGTCCAATATTTATTTCAACGATATTTTTGAGAAAACAGCGCAATTGGCACAGAAGATGAAAATTTAACTAATAATTCTAAGACAGTGCAGAAAACAGAAGTATCGAAGTAATTCGGGAATCATAAGTGTTAAAGAGTTTTTTAGACAAACGATTTACATTCCATACTTAGATTCTCTAATCGGCTCTTTGGAGAGTCGATTTTGTGAAGCCAATAGTGCACAATTTAACTTAGTATTTTTTCATCTAAGTCTGGAATGCGCAAGACTACAAAAGTAGCCTAGATTTTATCGATTTACTACCTTTCACACAATTTTATCCAAGTGTCAGGTATGCTTTATTAGTTTTATTAACTTTACCAGCAACAACATGTACGGTGGAGCGATCGTTTAGCACATTGCGTCGTGTCAGAACATGGCTTAGGTCAACTATGTCAAATGACCGTTTCTCTGGTTTGTGCATGTTAAGCGCACACAGAGACAAAATCAACTGCAACAAAAATTTAGACTTTATAGATAAAATTATAGGTATGTTTGGTATTGATAACAGACGACTCCAGTTCCTGTTTAAAGAATACATTTGACTTTAAATAAATGTTGTAAGCTTTTTTTATGTACTACTTTCACGTCTGAATACCATAACAAAACGCTTAGAAAACTACAGCTAAATTATAAGTTATCAATGCTCTATTACTTATAATAAAAATCTTTTATTGCTACTATATTTTGTATATTTATATAGAATCAATTAAAAAAAACTTTATATGGAGGCTCTGCGCTAAGATTACAATGACGTATTATCATCTAAAAAATTATCAATAAAAAAAATGTTTTAGCCCCTCCCACCCACCCCCTCCCCCCATAGAAAATTTTCTGCGGGCGCCTATGATACATACCCGACGGGCATTTCTTTTTTAAAAGTTACAATCTAAATGTCTTTTAAATGTTATTTAAACGTCTTTTAAATATTAATGTTTAAAAGACGTTTAAAAGACATTTAAAACACATTTAGAACGTAACTTTTAAAAACAAATGCCCGTCAGGTAAATACATACATACATGCATACATACATACATACATACATACATACATACATACATACATACATACATACATACATACATACATACATACATACATGCATACAAACATACATACATACATACATACATACATACATACATACATACATACATACATACATACATACATACATACATACATACATATATACATACAAACATACATACATACATACATACATACATACATACATACATACATACATACATACATACATACATACATACATACATACATACATACATACATACATACATACATACATACATACATACATACATACACATGAACATATCTATACAAAATAGTGACAATAGAGCATATAGAATAGTGACAATGACAACAAAATAAATAATAAGCAGTAGATAGCTCATAATACTTCAAAGTGACTTACCATTTTTAATAAAGTAATGCCTAATATTTATCTGTTTATATATATATATATATATATATATATATATATATATATATATATATATATATATATATATATATATATATATATATATATATATATATATATATATATATATATATATATATATATATATATATATATATATATATATATATATATATATATATATATATATATATATATGTATATATATATATATATATATATATATATGTATATATATATATATATATATATATATATATATATATATATACACTACCGACAAAAAGTTTGAGGCAGGGTAAAAATTTATGATTTCGAGATGTAAATACCCTTAAATTGTTTATTTTTTCGACTTCAATGAGTGTATTTATGTTTTAATTTATGATTCTAATATATCACTAGTAGATTAGAACTGTTTATAATATTTTAATCAACAAGGGATAGCTGATACATCATAATCTACATTTCTTATTTGTTTAAAAAACAAACATGGGTACTTGTTGGTGCAAGTAGAAGATCGCAGATAGCTTAGATTAGTGTTTCTTTGATTGAATGTCATTGTGAGTGGTCTTTTGTTCCCTTGTAATTAAAAACATATTGAAAGTTTATATTTTATCAACAAAATTTTGAATTTTTTTGTTTTGGAACTAAAAGTCCAAATAATGGCTAGAAGAAAAGAATTAACCATTGCAGAAAGAGAAAGAATACTTGTTTACCACGAAGAGGGCTATTCACAAGTTCAGATAGCAAAAAAAATGAAAATTTCAAGATGTTGTGTGCAAAGGACACTACAACGATACCATGAAAGTGGTGTCCATACAAGCAAAAACCGCTCTGGACGACCTAAAAAGACTAACAAACTACAAGATAGGGAAATAAAAAACATTTCCTTATCAAATAGAAGGTATACTGCCGAAAAAATCCGATCAGTTTACAATAATTTCAACGAAATTAAAATTAGCACTTCGACTGTCAAAAATCGGCTGAAGCAAGTTGGCTTACATGGACGTGTAGCTGCTCGTAAACCCTTATTAAGGCCAGTTAACAAAATAAAAAGATTAAATTGGGCTAAAAGGCATGAAAACTGGTCAATGGAACAATGGAAAAACGTGCTTTGGACAGACGAGTCCAAATTCGAACTTTTTGGTTCAAAACGACGCGTTTTCGTCCGAAGATATGCTGGAGAAAGGTATTCTGAAGAATGTTTAGTGCCGACTGTCAAACATGGAGGTGGCTCTGTCATGGTTTGGGGATGTTTTGGTGGAGAAAATGTTGGATTGATCCACAGAATTGAAGGAATAATGACGAAAGAAATTTATAGAGAAATTTTGGAACAACAAGTACTGCCGTCTGGTGAGAGATTATTTCCGGATCAATATGTTTTTATGCATGATAATGATCCAAAGCATACTAGCAAAATTTGTAAGTCGTATTTAGAAGACCTCCAAACACAAGAAGTACTAAAAATCATGGATTGGCCACCACAATCGCCGGATCTCAATCCAATCGAGTTGTTATGGGAAGAACTTGACAGAAAAGTGCGAGAAACGCAACCATCTTCTCGAGAAAGCCTTTGGAACATGTTGGAAGAACAATGGAATGCAATACAACCCGAAATACTACGTAAATTGATCAATAGAATGCCAAAGATTTGTGCCGCTGTAATAAAGAATAAAGGAGGATATTTTGACGAATCAAAAATTTAATTAAAATAACAATTATAATTAAGAATTTATAATAAAAAAATGTTTAATGTTTATTAGTTTTTGTATTCATTATCATTAAAGTACAAATCATATTAGAAAAAGTTTATTTATTTAGCAATTTTAAAAAATTTAGTACCTGCCTCAAACTTTTTGTCGGTAGTGTATATATATATATATATATATATATATATATATATATATATATATTAACAATCCAGGAATTCACGACTCGTAACGATTTAAGCTTGGACAAAAATAGTACGTGTTAAAGGTATGCAAACGTGGTGTGGAGTTTAGTAAGACAAAGTGTTTAGAGAATATAAACCTCACCTGATAGATGGAGATAATTCCTAACTGAAAATAGTATTAGATATTATTAATTAAATAGATTAATAACTCAAGATAGCCAGCTATTACACAATATAATTGGTGGATACACCATAAATGAATAATAATTTAATATGTAGAATACTGCATGAGAGTGGACCGACACAGGTCATAAACGCGTAATTGATCAAAGAGTATCTTGCGGACTAAAAAAATTGAGCTGATAAACAAAGATTGTTCACATAATGACCATAAGAACGCTATTGAAGACTGTGTGGCGCAAAACTAAAACAAACTGGATCATCGACGTCAGATAAATTTTTTTAGGATCAAAAAAATCTAACAGTATGGTAGTCGAATACAAAAAGCATAACCAAAATACATGGTATGAGCTTTTAGAGTGACTAAAAGGTAATATAAAAAAATTAAAATTAAAAGTACGTAAGTAAAGTGGCTAATCTGCCACCTAAAGGGTGGTGAAAGTGATAAACAAATAGATCTGTCATGTAAAGAACGCATGCTAAACTTAATTTATTTTTGTCTTGTTTTGGGGCGTTCCATATGTAAAAAGTGTATAGCAAAGTTTGATCGTTGTAGTCCTTGTGTGATTCGTATGTGTTTTATAAGGTATAAAATGTATTCATTGTGATATTTTATTTATATTCTAAATAAAATATGGATAAATCATTTTGTTTATCTTTAAGGTTTTTCCATTCACATGGACAAGGGTCCATGTTTAAGTACCTTTTAGAATTGAGATAAATGTCAAAACAAAACCATCTATGTGAGTGGTTCTCAATGTTTCTAGCTAGCCACAGCAGTTGGTATATTCTCTTTTATATTTTTTATTAAATTAAGTATGGAGAGCATCCGTTACCAATGAAAATAGGGTCAATTTGAATGTTTTAGTGTCAGTTACAGTTATGTTCCAGAATATTATCTGTGATGATCATACCTTCTAGTATTTTCAGAGTTTTCAATCATTCAACCAACAAGCAAGTTAATCCCTTAAAAAAATATTAATGCTTAAAAAAAATGTTAATCTGTTTAATCAAGCGCGACAACGAGTATATAAAGTTTTTTTATTCCACAACAACAAGTATATAAAAAAAATTTTTATTCCATGTGTAGTTTTTAGTATTTAAAAAAATGGTAAAAACTACAAAAAAATTTTGTTTAAAAAACCAGTTGCTGTACGTTTATTTTTTTTAGTAAGTTTTTTTTAAATAAAAAATAAATTTTTTTAAAAAGAAAATAACTTTTTTTATAGATAGTCAAACCTTATATTCCTGAAAAAGAATGTAAATTGCCGCAAGTTTATGTACCTAGAGTGGTAGAGAACAGACCTCTAGAAGAAGGAGATGAAAATATGTATGCAGGCGAACTTGAATATTATGATGATTTGCCTGATATAGATGATGGTAATTTTTTATGTTATTGATTCTTTTTAAGTTTTTAAAAATGTAAAATAATTTTGTTTAATGAAAACAGTTTTTTTTAAAGAACAAATACGCTTAATGCATGAGTATGAATTTGGAACACAGCAAAGAAGAAATCGTTACTTTTGTCGCGAATGTTACTCATGTACGAATAGCAATAGCGTTTGTCGTGGATGTTGCTCATGTATCGATAGCAATGAATGCGAAAGATGCTGTGTCTGTTTAATTTTGTTTATTTTTTATAAAAAATTTGTACATAAAATTTTGTCAAATAAATTTTTTCATTTAAAAAATTGTCTTTTGACGAGTCGGACGCTGATTTGTTATACTTGTATCAAACGCGTTTGAATTTAAAAAAAAAATTGCAAGAAACTAATATAAATCGCGCTGTAGAAATGGATAAAAAATTTTTAGCTGAGGAAAGTGAATTAGATCACTGTAAAAGAATTTATAATATACGTATTAAAGATATGAAAATAATTCAGAAATACCAAATAGAATTGCAAATAGTTTTACTATTGTTACTTTAATGTCTCCCGAAATGCGTATTCTTTACTGATACGAATTATCATAATTATAAGGATATTATTGAACATTGTCTTGATGTTTTACAAACCATGTATTATTATTTTACATGTGTGGATAAACTGTTTAAAAAAATCAAATATATAAACAGTTTAAAATTGCTAGTGGAACAATTGTCTTATTATTGTTACTGCTGTGTTGAAACTTTATATTTACATAAAGATTTGTTAGAATGTTATCATATTATAAAAAATGAAAAAGACAATATATTGACAAAAAAATTTATTTATATGTAAAACTTTTTTTTTTATATTATACTTTTACCAAGGTTTTTAAAATTGTTTTCAATTTGATGAAATAGTTCTACATTTGTAAAATTGTTTGTTTGTTTTTTTATTTCTTCGTTTATAATGCGTCCCAACCTGTGAAATTCTTTTAGTACGTTGCAATAATCTTCACCGTAGCGTTCTTCGGCTAACCTTATAAATATTGCATATTCGTCTGGATTAAAAAGTACCAGTCTTTCGTTATCACTAGTTGTTAGTTTCATTTTTTTTTTCTAAAAGAAAAAAAGGTTAAATAAATTCATATTTATCATCACGAGTAGGTTTAAAATAAGGGTCTAAAACATATTCACATTGTTTAATAATCCAATCCAATAAATTTATAAAAATTTTAAAAAAACAAGACATGACATTTCTATAACAACTAAATGAATAATCAGTAAAAATAAACATTTCTAGACGATAAAGAGAATCAAATAGATTATATGTATTAAAAACAATTGAACATAAGAGATTGGAATATTCAGTAACTTTATGTGTTCAATCTTTATATTCAAAGCATTTTGGTATAATAATCTCTATATTCAAAATAACTGGTATGATTTAAAACACAGTCATTAATTTCATTAAAAAAATAGTCTTCTTTTGACTTAAAATGGGATAACCAATAATCATTTGACTTTAAAAACGGATATATTAAATCACGAATTTCTTTTTGTAGATTTGGTATAATTTCTTTTAAAAATTTGATATATGCTAATTTACTTTTACATAATAAAGTTATTGTGATATTGTTTTCGTCTTGGATTTGGTGATAAAGAGGTAACCAAACTGCAAATTTTTTAACATTTTCTCTGTTAAATTCGTCTTGATCACGTTGAAGCGTAAATTGTTTATGCATTGAAAGAAATGAAAACATTATTATAATCTAAATAAAATCATATATACTATTTCTATTTGGTTTAAACACATTAAAAAATAAAAAATAAAAGAAAGCATTTTTTAATAAAAATTTTTTATTTGACATTTTAAATAAAAAGTTACAAATGTTTGTTATAAAAATTTAAAAGTTCTTTTTGTTTGTAAATAATAACTTCAGGCGGATAATAAGGTTGGTTTTCAACGATTTTTTCGTAAGGAGGTGGTAATATGCTTTCTTTATACGAGGGAGGTTTAGCAATTTTTTTACTAAACTTTTTGTAAATGTCTTTTTTTCCAATTTCGTTGAAAAGATTCAATAAAAGATTTATTTTAGATTCCAGTGTTTCGTATTCAAAATTATTGTAAATAAAGTTTTTTTGTCTTATATAATCCATAAAATCTATACCGTCATCAATTTTTTCACTAATACCGTGTCGAATTTGTAGTATCATTTTCAATGTTTTTACGTCACGTGTCGTAATATAATCAGCCAATTCTCTCAAAATAAGATTATTCAAGTTCATTGTTTGTATGAATTTAAAAAAAAATTTTTTAAATACAAAGTAGAAATAGAGTTAAAATTACAAAAAAAAATGAAAGTAAAGAAACGTGTATAATAAGTTTATTTTTAATAATATAATTTTTGAGTTCTTGATGGGTTGCAAAATGACTTGTTTCGACAGCTATGTTGAACGATTGCGTTGGTTTTTCAAAGCATTTTTTGTTCGGTTCGCTATACGAAGCAATGTTTTTCTCAATACAAACACCGTTATTTCTAATTGTGCAAAGTACATTTTTTGTAAACGGCCGTTTTAATGTGTTATCCATTGAAAATTGCATCAATTGAAAATAAATAGCCATGACATTTTCTTTATCGTAGTAACCGTAAATTTGTAATCGATATAAATAACTTTCAGCAGAATCAGTAGGTTGAGTATAGAAGGGCTCGTTAGATAATAACCTTAAATCCATTTGATCCAACTCTAAAAATATTTTATCGCCCATGACAGGATTTTTAAACATTTTGTCATTTAATTTGCTAAAAATTTCTTCAATTTCTTTTTTCATTTTGATGTTTTCTTGATTGATGTTTTCCATTTCTTTTCCTTGTATTTCTTTATCCACTTTAACTTTAACCATAAATTTTCCTTTTCCGCATCCATATTGTGTATACGTTGTATGAGACCGTTTACTTGAGTATTAATTTTTTCCAAACTGTTTAAAATAGCGTTTGTAGACATGTTTAAAAAAGCTAAACTTTTTTTTTTGGTCTATTAAACATTCTCTTTGTTTGTTCATGATGCTTTTCTTTGCTTCTTCAAAGCGATTCCAACATTCATTAACATTCATTATTTCATTTTCCATGGTTTTAATTTATAAAATATAGTCTAGGTTTTGATTTACCAATAATAAATTATTAAAAAAAATATTTAATAATGTTTTTTTATTAATTTTTTTACAAAACAATTATATAAGTAAAAAAAATATATTTTTTAAATTAATATAAAAAAAAATGGATTTTAAAACTTGTCTTAAGAAACTTTATGAAACTAAAAAAACAACTACTTTTCAAGAAAATATAGTTTAAGCACAGTAAAGGGTAATTTTAAATTATTCTTTCGTTTGGACCGTAGCAATCAAATTAAAGTAACTCGTTCAAATAATACAGCACACGTTGTTTTTATTTATGATTATTACTTAAACGACGAACTAACAAAAGATCAAAAAGAATTCGATATGCTATATGAAGACTTTGTTACTGCTATAAAAGATTTGGTATCAATATGGTTGTTAGAAGAAAAAGCATAAAAAGAAAACGACGCTCTCGTAAAACTTGTAAAACTCGACGTATTCTACGCGCTCGTGGGTTAACAGATTATGTTAAACCTCAAAATATTACCAACGCTTTAAAAGTGGGTTCAGTGTTATATGGATTAAGAAAAGCATGGAAATCTAAAAAATCAGTGCAAACCACACCTACAGTAGTACCCAAGTTTGACCCGTTTATGCCGCCAGATAAAAGTTTTGAAGTATATTAAAAAAACATGTATTTTTTTGTATACAAAAAATATTTAAATAAAAACATAATACAAATTAAATTGTTTATTTCTTGTTGATTCTTGATGACGTTTTTGTTTTTTTTAATAATAGTTTTTTGTTATTGTTACAATGATTACATATATTTTTGCCAGTTTAAATTGGTATCATTATGTTTTTAGGTAAGTAACGTAGGCAAATTTCATCGTTAATTACATTTGCTTCGCAATCTTGTAATATTTTTGTAAATGTTGGATCTTTTATTGTAAATACATAAAACTTGCCGAGTCCATTACACTTTTCGCATATTTCTTTGTACGTTTTTTCTTTTATTGGACACAAAACGAGTCGTTGCATTTTTTTTCTGATTATAACAAATTCATCATGATACGGTTTTTTATTTGTTTTTGAGTCATGACATCATCAGATGGATTGTTTATGAAATTGTTTAAATCTTTTAATCTTCTGTAATTTAGGGAGTAAATTTGGTCCATTTCTTCTTTTTGTTTTAAATATGGGTTTTCTTCGTTCATAACATCTCGAATGGCAATAACGTCATGTATAGATAATTTATCTCATTGACGTTCGTAATTGGTTCTTAATAACATTGTTTTTTTTGAAAAATTTTTATTTTTGTTATTTGTAATAACTGCTCTTCAAATATGTCATGTTCGATTGGAATTTGTTTTGTTTTCATAAACAATAGATTACGTTCCAGTCTTTCGTTTTCTCTTTAATAGAGGTGTAGTTTCATGTATTTTTCAAAGAGTAGTTTAGCTGTAGTGTCCAAGTGTGTAAACAATTTGTTTTTAATAAAGTTAAAAAATGGCAAAAGATTTATCTGAGCTAATTCAGACGCATAAACTGTCGAAACATCAAAAAAATGATAATTTAGCAGTCTGCACAACAAAGGTAAATAAATTTGTCCGCTGTATATGTAATCTTTTTCGCTAAATAAGAGCGAAATAAAATAAGCTGCAAAAGCGCCACATAAACTACTGTTATTTCATTGAAAACATGTGTTGTTATAAGAAAACAAAATGTTTTGTTCTCCTGTCATAGAACTGTATTTTAAAATAAATTTGGTAAACCAATATAATTTGTGATTGTCAGCTGTCCATTTGTATGAGAAATGATGAGTTTGTCTTATGTAAGAACTAATTTCAATTTCGTTATAGTTAATGTTGATAGTGTTAATTTTTACGTTAGTTTTAACTTCTTCTACAGCCTCAAATAAATGTCTGTTGTATCTAAAAAACTAGGAACTTGTTGAAGACAACTTTCAGTACCCAAACTGTCAAAACAAAAAAGGATTAGAGTCCACTTTAAGTGAAAGTCTCTAATGTTCACCTTTTTCTTTAGTAGTTTCGTTGTTATATACAAAAAAGGAACCATTTTTTGTCATGTTACGAATAATGTGAAGGTGAGTGCGTGTTTGACTTAATTCGTCAAAAGCGTACACGCCTATAAAATAATCTTTAAAAAGAGGTTCGCTATTAAAATAGCGAGACAATGATTCGTTAGTGCACATTTTATTCTTCTTTTTCTAAACTAAAAAAACTTGAAATAAATAATGTTACAATAGCGTGTAATACGTTAATAAATAAATTTTTTTTATTAGAAGTTCTTTTTTTTATGATTCCTTCAATGTTTCTTTTAAGAGATTTTTTAAAGCACCAACTAGTTTGTTTATGATAGTAGAAGCGGTATTATTTTGTCTACAAAAGTATCTACAAAACCATCTGTTTGATCTCCTTCAAATGGAACCTTTTCTTTAACGTCTCTTTCGAGCAGCAGAACTTTGAGTTTGGATTTGTAGTATTCAGCTACAACGTTTTCGTTTACGTGTTCTTTTTCTAATTTGTTAAAATGATCCAAATGATATTCACACATTTGAGGTTGTTTTAGTAAATTTTTAAATTGACTGTTTTTAAAACATTTTTCAATAGAATAAGATTTTAAGTTGATACGTTTTGAACGTATCAACTTCATGTATCATCTTGAATACATTTCAACGTATCAACGTATCATCTTGAATACATTTAAAAATGTATTCAAGAAAAGCGTTTGAATTTTCGTCTGTATAATGTTCTTCTTCATTAGTAAGAGAAGACGGTGAAGAGTTGCCAGATTTATTTTCATGACTCTTGTACTTTTTGGCTACTTCGTCTAATGCGCCAACAGCGCAATTGTTGTGAGTTTTTTTAATGATGCTGTCAACACGATTCATTTTTTTATATAAAAAAAGTTTTTTTCAGTATAAATTTTTTTTTTGATTTTTATACATGTTTATAAAATTTTAAAAAAAAAATGCGTTTCATTTTTAATAAAAAATCTTGTTATTTTTTTTTAGATTTAGCTGTTTGATACTGAATATATTCATAATGAGTTTGATAAAGATCATCATTGGGGCAAAAACTGTTAAAGTGAAATATGTTTAAGAGCATTAAATGTTAATTTTTATGTTCACACGCAGGTGTGGCCGTGCGTTACTTTTGAAAGATTATCTGCAAAACATCAAAAAGCTTTTAATTTTTGTCATAAATATGTGAATAGATTGACTTATGATCCCAGTTTAATGTGCATTTCTGATAGTATTTCTTGTACAAACGTGTGCGATTATTTGAAGGCATATTTTGAAAAGTATTCAACAAACTTAATTTTATATAAAGGCAGTATCATGGAGCCTTCAATTTTAAAATGTTTTAAAAATGTTTATTATTTTGATCTTAACGAATTGAATTTTCTAAAAACTCAAAATCTAAATTACTTTTACACTGAATAACCATGCAACGCACATTTTGTTAATGATCTTTTTATTAGACAATATTTAGAACATTGTTGTAAGTATGAAACTAAAATGTGGTATAATTATTTGATCGATTTCATATATTATATTAGAGGAAACACTGTGAAAAGAGAACAGTATAAAGAATTAGTCAATTTAATACGTGATAACAATCGCTGCGAGGAAGTAAATAAGAAAAAATGTCAGTGTTTTGAAAAATATATTTTGTAAATAAAAAGTTTATTATACATGAAATATAAAAAAAAAATTAAAAAAAAATGTTTTTTTTTTAAAACATTCCGATGTGTTTATATAATACATGTTAAAATGTTCAGCTTTGTGAATAGGTTGTTCGTTAACAAGTTCATTTTTAATAACATCGTAGAGTTGATTGCCATGTTTATTTAAAAATTTTGAAAAGTTTAAATTTCTTTTAAAAAAATAAAACCAATTGGCGTGCGGAAACATTTCTGTAATTGATTTTCGATAAAAATTACACTGATTGGACGATTTGTATATAAATACTTTATCGTTTATAGATTTTACTTTTTCTGTTTTGAAAAAATTATAGATGGGTGTAGGAGTATAAAGCGTATAAAAACTATTATGTAGTAATTTTTCGTTGTATAAAAAAGTTAATCTTTGTAGGCAAGAGGGATATTCTTCCAACAAAATCAATGCGTTTTGCATTAGCAATTCGTATTCGTATAAGTGTTATTTAATTAAATACGGAAACAAAAAATAATACTTCAAAGATAATTTGAGTTTATTTTTCCATGACGTGCAATGAGTTTCAAAAGTATATCGATAATATCGTTTGTATATTTTTAAAAAACGTTCCATTTTATCTTTAATATCTTTATATTTAAAATCTACATTTTATACTGTTATTTTTAAAAAATCTTTGTTGATATTTTCGCAAAAATTGTACAAATTTAGTTTCCATTTTGATCCTTGTTCATCAAATTGAAAATAGGGACGAGCAGATTTGCCAAACAAAGTTTGATTGTTTTGTTATTCTTGATAGTAAAAATATAATACAAATCAACATATTGGTCTTCTGGTAACAACAATTGCAAATTCCATTTAGTTAAGTATTCTTGAATTAACTTTTTCTATTCTTCGAATCTGTTATCTAAATATTGAAATTCTTGCAACATGGGATGTAGTTCATTGTCTAAAAAAAAAAAATTTACAGCATTTTCTAAAGATTGATCGACCTGTTTGCTTGTCATTTTCTTAAATATAAACTAATAAAAAAATTATTTAGACTTTTTCATATTTTTTTTATTAATCCGAATGACCACATAGTTAACCTTATGAGGGAATAAAAACAAGTTTTTTATTAATAACAGGTTTTTTTTTCAATGAAAAAAAATGCAGGTTTTTTATAAAAAAATTATTATTCTTCTTCGTCTTTTTTTTCAATTTTAATTTCTTCTTGCTTAGTTTTTTTATATTCTTTTGTTTCTTGTACTGCTAATTCTTGAGCTGCTCTTTTCATGTTGTGATTAAACGATTTAGTTTGACCGCTTTTATATATAGTGTTAATCATAATAGGTTCTTCAGAAACAAGTCTTTCGTGTTCTGTATAAAAGAATTCTTCTTTTTCGTCTTTTAACATTTGTACGTTAAAGGTAGAAATGGGCTGATTTTTTAAAACTTTATGTTTGCTATATGCATAAGCGTAAGCGTTAGTTGGTATTTCTTCTATTTTTGACAAAATATATGTTTCTAAAAATTTCTTAGTTCTTTTTTAAAAAAATTGAGTTGAGCTACTGGTTTCACAGGCACTTTTGAATATTGATTTTCTTTCAAATCTCTTTCGCAAGATAAATCAACTAGCCACAATGTAGCGGCCATATCACCGTATTTTAAATAGTTTTGCACAAAGCAATAACTAATTTCAATATCGTCTTGTTCCATTTTTTTTATATGAAGTGTTAGTGTAATAAAAAAAAATTTGATTTGATATAGAAAACTATAAAAAAATTGCTTTATATATTTTTTTTTAAACAATAGAGATTAAAAAAAACAAGAACAAAACAAGTTTATAAAAAAAATCCCAGTAAACACACGACGTTTAAAAGACGCCTAAAAAACGTCTATAAGACGTCTAGACGTCTAAAAGACGTTTTTTAGACGTTTTTTAGACGTCGTGTGTTTACTGGGATGTCAACGTGTCATTTTTGTTAAAGTGGCAATTTTTTTCGGTAATATCATTTATGACTTTATATGGTGATATCATTACCATATAAAGTCATAAATGATTAATGATACTAAATATAGTCTTTTGTGTATTTTTTGTATAAAAGGAGTAAGATTTTTTTAGAACTCATCAATCGAGATATCAAGAAGCTAAGCAATAAAAAATTAATACAAAACTTTTTGAGCTTATAAGAAAAGAAAAGGAGGAAGAAAACAATAATTCGTGTAAATATGCTTTACATGAATTCTTTGGTTTAGAAATACCAAAAAGAAACGTAGAAGAAAATAAAGGAGTAATGTTTAGAGTTATTAGTGATGGTATAACGTTAGATGCTAAACAATCTAATAAATGGGTGGAAAAATTTTGTAAGATAACTCTGCCTAAAAATGAATGTGTCGAGTTGTTAGATGATGATGAAATATGAACTCCTGCTGTAGCATCTTTGTTAATTAAAATCAAGAAAGAAAAAAGAAAAGATAAAAAACGTCATTCAGATAAATTGATTCATTTAATAAAGGATAATCAAAAAATTAAAAAACCAAATTATGAAATATCAAAAATAATATGGACAAATGCGGAAGAGTTAAAAAACAAAGTAGATGAACATTCTTTATTTTACGGTTCGTTAACTGAAAAAGAATTGCAAAGATTTGATAAATTTAAAGAACAGTTTACAACATGTCAAGATTGTTTAAAGAAACATATACATTTGCATGATTGTTTCTAGTGTGAAAAATTTTTTTGTTATTTATGTTTGATAGAACATTCAATAGAAACATTAAAAAAAATTGTTTTGATAAAGATAAATGGGAATTTGTTTGTTAATTTTTTTTTTAATGTAATTTTTTTTATTATTGTTAATGTATTTAATGGTAAAAAATAATTTTTTTTAGAATAAGTAAAAAAAATGAATCAAGATTTTGAAGACGAGTGGCATATAAACACAAGGCAAGAGTTGTTAAAATTAAAATATCAATTTTTTAAAGATAAGCAATATCAATTTGATGAACCATTAAAATGGGACCATAAAAAAAAAAAAAAAACTAAAAGATGTGGCCAATTTGTTTCACTACATAGCATGCGAATGTTGTAAAGAAAATTATGATCGAGAAGATATGGAAATTTTAATTGATGAGTTATACCAAAGACCTTTTACTGCAAGTGAATTGAAAAAAATGGAAGAGTACGCAAGTTATTTTGAAATGTGCAGTGAATGTTTACAAACATTTTTATTTACATATTTGTGTTATTGGTGTAAAATAGAATTTTGTTTTGATTGTTTAAACAAACATATAGCGACAAGAAATAAAATTGTATCCTACGCTGAACCCAACCAAGAAATGAAAATGCACTGTATATATTTTTTTTTTAATGTTTTTATTTTTTTTAGATTAGTATGATTAATCAAGAAAAAAATGTTCCGGAAGAAGTTTTGGATGATTTGCAAAACGTTTTTGTATACAAAATGAGGAAAATGTTACGAACGATTATTACGATATAATAAACATATATCAAGATGGAATTAAATTTGAACGTGTTATTTAGAAAATTAAAGAAGAAATATGGAATAATAACAATTTCAAAATTGAATTAGCTGATAGTTATTATCATTTAGACTTGTGTAAAAAACAAAATTATATGCTTCAAAATAAACTAAAACATTATGAAAACATGTTACAAAATTATGAAAATTTTTCAATGTGTTTTTTTTTGCCGCGTTTATTATTTAAAAAGTGATGTTTATTATTATCCTAACAATCCTTTATATTGCTTTTGTCCTTAATGTAAAATGCAACACGGATGTTAATTTATTTTTTTTGTAAAAAAAAAAATTTTTTTTGGTGAAAACAGTAAAAGTAATCGATACAAAAGGTTGGTCGTGTTATGCAACTAAAGGAAGTGCTGCTTTTGTTTTACCTAGTATTGAAAAAAAAACAATACTACCATCTCAACGAATGTTGTTTTCTACTGGTGTTTTTATATCTCAAATGGATTGCTATCTTCAAGCTCATGTTACTACCAAGTCGGGATTAGTATTATATGGGATCATGGTATTACAGTATTAAATTCGCCTGGTATTATAGATTCTGATTATAGAGGAGAAATTCACGTATTACTTTTAAATACATCTAACGAAGCTTTTACTGTAAGCGAAGGTCAAGCTATTGCACAAATGTCTTTTTTACCTGTATTTTTTGCAGAAAGAGTGGTATTGGTTGGTTCAAATGTGAATAAATTATATCAAATGGAAATACAATCAATGTTGTCTGAGAAAGAAAGAAACGGTGGTTTTGGATCAACAGGACATTAACAACTTGTAATTTTTTTATTTTTATTTTTTTTAGATGACTAATAAAAAATTAGAAGTTGTCGAATTGATAAAAGATGAAATTGAATTTGATGGTGCCAAGCCAAAAGACAATTTAATAAAAATAAAAAATGAAATTAAAGTTGATGGTGACAAGTCAATAGAATTAAAAGAATTGCGATTTCAATTGGAAAATTTAAAAATGAGAGTATTAAATCTTGAAGCTCCTGTTAAATTAGAAGATGGTTAAAAAATATTTATTCTTACTGATATGGAACAAATAATAAAAAACTCACCATACAGTTTTTTTACTTCACCATTTTATTATAAAAATTATAAATTTACATTACGTATTCATTTGTTTAATGAATTTGTTTGTGGTCATCAAAATCATAATCACAAAAATCAAATGTCAATATTTGTATACATGCAGTCGCATATGTTTGATGCTATTCTTAAATGGCCGTTTAGTGGAAGAAAAATAACTTTATCTTTACTTGGTAAAAACGACAAGTACAAAAAAACTACTATCACAAAAGATCAAGCCTATTTTCAACGACCGCATTGGTTCCAATCTAATGAAGGACTTGGTTTTGGCAATTTTATTGAAAAAGAAAATTTAATTCAAAATTATATTGTTGAAGACACTCTTTTTATTAAATGTAAAATTGAATATTATTTTTTTCATTTGTTTTTTTTTAAATGCTTGTATTTTTTTAGCAATTAAACTAATAAAAAATGACAATATGGAGTGTATGGAATAAGATAGGATCAGAAGATAAAGCGTTAGAACAGCAATGTTATAAGTTGATTGATTTTTTAAAAGATCAAAATACTGAATATCGTTTTGAGGAAGTGTCGTGCATAACAGAATAAGTGTATAAAAAATTATCAGAAGATTCAAAAGATTATAAATTTGATAAAAAGAAAGTGAATCTTTACCTAAAAACGTGTTCAAAATTAATTACTAAATGTAATAAAGGAATTGATCGATTAGAAGAAGAAGTAAAAAGAGAAAAAAATTTAAAAGAAAAAGAAACGAAGCGTTTATTGATTTTGCAACAAAAAAGGTGAATAGTGCTATTGCGAAGCATAAAAAACAAAAATTAGAAACATATGTCAAAGAATTTATTTTTCTAACTAAAACTGAAATACGTTTAAATTTAAAAAAAGATATACGAAGTCGTTTTTTTTAATTGTTTGCAAAAATTAAAAGTGTATTAATTTGGTGTTGATTATTTTTTAATATGATTTTTATTGTAATTTTTTTTTTAAAAAAATTAAAAAATGTATAATTGGGTAAGAAATGGTTTTTGACCATTGACACCGTTTACAAAAGATGAATTAAATTCTTTGATTTCTGTGAACGAAACTACTATCTCGTTGCAACCAAATGAAGAGATAATAAAGAAAAAACAAGATAAAGACGAGAATTGCAATGTAAAATTTCAATGTGCTAGTTTTGATTCCAATAATGAATTTACTGTAGATATTGATTTAAAAAAATTGCCAGAAGTTAGCAAAACAGATGAAAAACTATCAGAAGTTAGCGATTCGGATGATAGTGAAACAGATGATGATAGCAAAACAGAATATGAATTATTAAGTTCTTTGGAAAAGATTCAGTTTGATAAAAATATTATGATTAAAAATGTTTTTGCTAAAAAGTTTCCCGATTTATATATGTTATTAAAAACAACTGAACACGATACCCAGCAAACATGTCAGCGTTGAATCAACGTTGAAAACCGGTCGCAAAAGATGTTGCGGAAACGTTGACAAAGTAATCGATTTTGCAAAGATATGTGACGTTGTTAAAGAGACGTTCATTAAACGTTGTAGCGTAACGATGAAAAAACGTTACTATAAGACGTTACAAAAATGTCTCAATTGATCGTTGAAAAAGCGTTACTTAAAAAGCGTTGCATAGGCGCCGCAACTTAACGTTGAAAAAACGTTACTTGAAAAGCGTTACTTTAACGTTGTTAAAGCAGTTGATTTTGCAAGGATTTGTAACGTTGGTAGTAAAACGTCGATTAAACGTGACTCAAAGACGTCGAGTAAAGGTTGAAATATAACGTTAAATTAACGCTCAAATGCGCTGGAGAAAATATCGCAAAATATTACTAAACGCGATTAAACTTGGTTATAATGTATATAGAGTTTGCAAATAAAACAAAATTGTATGTTGAACTCTGCACTTGCAATATTTCCAAAGTCGATTTTTATACAAATAGTAATATACAATGAAAAACATAAAAAATATACAATTTATTTATATAAAATTTACAATTTATAAATAAAAATAAAAACATCTTTTTTGAGATTTATGTGTGTGAGTGAATTTACAGGAATTATGTGTGTAAGTAAAATTTGTATGTGAGTGGATTTACAGGATATCGTATTGATAAGCCAGGATATCATTGAGATACAGAATCTAAATCAAAAAATAAAACTTGTATCATTATCAATCTGAAAGCAAATGTTAAAAAAATGTTATTGAATTAGTATGATTATTATTAATTTTAAAAAATAGAAATCAATATATATATAAATTATATATATATATAAATTATATATATATATATATTGTGATAGTCGTAATAGCATAAAACAAGTAATTGTTTTTAAAAATAACACAACGTTTTTTATTTTTGAAATGTTTTGTAGTAAATAACTGGGGTTGATATTTGACTGGGGCCGGGGCCGGGTTTGATAAAATATAGCCGGGGCCAGGGCCGGGTATGAGACCAGTCTGCATAAACATTTATACATCCTAAAGTATATTTTTTAAATTTAAATTCATGCTATATTTTGTATATATATGCATATATGAACATCATTGTGATCAACATGATCATCATAATCATCATAATCATCATCATCATCATCATAATCATCATGATCATCAACAGTATAAAAGCGGAAAGCTTGACAATGATAAAAAAAATTATGTTGATGTTGTTGATCGTCATCATGATAATCATCATCATCTTTATTATGGCACTATGTAAAGCACACTCTTCAAATTTTCTTACATCTACCACAATCATTTTATACTGAAGCCACTCTACATGTTAATACCTGAATTACTTTAACTTTTTCTAAAAAATACTACACTATATAAATACTAAAGTTTATACAACAATGAAAGGATATTGTATGCCAGCATTTAAACAAATAGCAAACAAATATGCTTATATCCATAATATGTGTGCAAAAAGTGCATCTTGGAAGCTTATTTTGCTTCTGCAATAAAAGTTTGGAATCTTTTATTACTTCTCTTCAGTTTTAAATCAAGCCTCATTCTACTCTACATCTTTCAACATTTACTATGTTTTTTGAGTTTTTTTATAAGAACATCTCTCTTAAGAAAAAATTGTCCCTATTATTATTGCAATATGCTAATGTATAAATAAAGTCTTGTCTTATGTAAATTTTTGTTATTCTCAGTTTACTAAACCTTATATCTTATCTTAGATGTTGATTCTAGAGACTTTTTGTTAGTTTTCAACAGTGTTATTAACTAAAGTAAGTCTGACGTTTAATCTCTATCTTATGGGTCTCATCTTTTTACTTTACCCCAGAGTAAAACAGAGCTATTTACAAGGAAATCTATATATTTATATATAGTATGGCCGTTATATTTATGGAATATAACGGCCATACTCTTCCTGACAGTAAAATATTTTTGCTAAACTTTTAATTAATCCATTGTTAAACATCGAAATTACTCTAGCTTCCAATACTAAAACTAATTCTCAATTAAACACATCTACAATGCGTGCTTCAGACAAGATTTCCATCATAGTCTTTAAAAAGTGTTCTCCAGAACTATATACAACTTTTGCTAAACTTTAAAAAAGTGCTAAATACGTGGTTCCTATTTTTCAAATCTCTAGAAAACACTTTGACCTCTCCAAGTATCCTACGATTCTTCTTCACTTTGTCAGTAGTTTCTTATAATTTTCAATGAAAAGGTTTTGAGGTAATTAAATTACTTCTTTCTAACAGCAGTAGTGAAGTTATTCTCAAAGGCTTACCCTCTTTACTTCAAGTAAATTTAAAATTCAATATTTGTTCCTGTAATATTTTTTATCCACATTAACAATCATAATGAAATCTAAAGTGGTTCTATTTGCTGATGCCTCCACTTTTTACTTTTGTGTGACAATAAATCTTTACTTTTTACCCAGTAAGCACAAAAGGCATTTTAGACACTTATAGACGACTAAAACT
>NC_061166.1:260000-370000 GCF_022113875.1 Hydra vulgaris
TGCAATTAAAAATACTCATCTATCCATACATTAATTAACTAAATAAAACTTACTTCAATAGGTGTAACTATAAATTTTCAATTTAAATCATATTATGTACTTTGTTCATAAGATGCAAACCAGTTAAAACCAAATCATTCCTCGATCTTTGTTTCACCAGAACTTTACTTAATAAATTTATACTGGTAATCAAACTACCACAAGTCAAATAATTTTAACAGTATTATTGAAATCAGCTTTGAACAATAGTTAATATTAGATTTTTTTCTATTCTTTACTATATAAAAAAACAAAGAAAAGTTTAATCCGAAGAGAAACAAAATTATTCACAAACATAACTACCTACATTCTTCTTCGGAGTCCTCTTTAGTCGTGAAATTAAATCCTGCACATACTTCTTTATCTATTAGTAATTATTTAGTAAAATAAATATCAACAAAACTATGTAAAAGCAAAAATGTAGAATAAGTGTAAACAGATTACAATATATATCTAAGCAGTAATAATACCATAAACAGATTCACAATATTACTTATTCCGAAAAAAAAATAAAATAGTTTATTTGATATAATACTTCACCGTTAATATAAAACTATATTGGCATTAATTACTGTAAAATTTAATGACCTCCAGTTACAATAACTCTTTTAGGTCTAAGCTTGTTGAAGGAGTCAATGGATGAAAAATTATTATAGGTAGCTTTCATTGCATGAACACAAGTTGGCCAAAATAACCATCCATCTTTTTTCGAACAAGATGGAGCAACTGCCTCTGCTTCAAACCTAATGTATATGTAAATAATGTATATATAAATCTTTATATATACATTATTTACACACACACACATATATATATATATATATATACATATATATATATATATATATATATATATATATATATATATATATATATATATATATATATATATATATATATAATATATATATATATATATATATATATATATATATATATATATATATAAATATATATGTATATATATATATATATATATATATATATATATATATATATATATATATATATATATATATATATATATATATATATATATATGTATGTATGTATGTATGTATAAGTGATAATTTTTAAATAAACTAAAAAATTTATTCTGTTAACAAACTTTGTTTAGTATGACTTATTATGTTTTATTAATTTTGTTAATATTTTATAAATGTGAATCGTATTAAAACTAAGTACTATTTCTAACTAAGAAATAAATTTTTAGAAAAGTTGAGCATTTTATTAAAATCGTCAACTTAAAACAAAATAAAACATTGACAAAAATAATCTGAATAAATCGAATTTACCCTAAGATTTATGTACTTGATATACATTTTGATATAAAATCTAAAAGTTTTAAATTAGTCGCAATAAAATAGGCTATAAAATGTAACTTTATTAAACAATTTTTTATACCATATACATGCATTCTATCAAGTTTTCCTTGCCTTTCCATTACGGCAAATTATTTTTGTAATAGCTAGTTATTGAGACAATAATTTTTAATGTGCCACTTCCTCAACATTGTCAAAACAACGTTTTATTAACGTTGGCAAAGTAACACTTTTTCAACGTTTTTTAATTACCACATTTTCAACCAACGTTGAAATAACGTTGAATAAGTGTTGTTTTTCAAATAGTTTAAATTCGTTGAAAAAGCAGCTAATGTCTAACGTTGATTAACCATTACCTTTGCGACGTTTTTACAGTGATTATTTGCGTACTTATTTTCAACATTTAATAAACGCATTTTTTTGAGAAGATAATATACGTTTAAATTTAAACGCTTATTCAACGTTGAAAATGTAACGTTTAAAAAGCGGTTTGTTTTTAACGTTGATAAAGAATATACTTCGAAACGTTTTTAAAGTGACTTTTTGCGTAAGTTGATTCCACGTTGAATAAACATTTTATTTTGAGAGGCTAAATTACGTTACAATTTCAACGCTTATTCAACGTTTCAATTTACCGCGATTTAGTATACAAAAACAGACATTCATCCAACGTTGAAAGCACGTTTTTTTTGTCACTGTAACGTATTTTTTATAACAAAAAAATACACGGTGAAATCAGTAAAATTAATTTAAAGGTAGTTGACGAAATTATTTACATTTAGAAATGTTAATAAGAATACTTCAAAAATGTTATATGAGTTAGGGTTTATTGTTTGCTGCAAAAGAAAACATAACAGATGCGCATGAAATGTATGAAGAAAATTTGAAAAATCCTGAAAAAGATAATGTAATCAGATCTTCATTTTTTAAGTTGCTTATTGATCAAGCAGAAAATGGAATTATCTTTTATATGACATTAAGAAAAACAATTTATAAACTTTTTAAATTAACTAAACAATTTTTTTTTCTTTATTATTGTTTAATTAACGATTGTAATTATTATTCTATTATTATTGCTTGTAATTTTTTTTAGATTTAATAAAAAAATAATGGAACTCATTAAAAATAAAGTAAACAAATTAATGGAAAAATTTTTATTACTTAATGAATGGTTTCCGTTTACATTACATGAATTGATCACACAAGCTAAAGATTTTCAACCTTTTGTATGCGATGATTGTTTAGAAAAAGACAAACATTTAAATGATGAAACTAAAGATGCTTGGGATTGTTTTTTTCGATACAATTTTGCAAGATTAGAGGAAATGCCATACAATCATCAATTTGTTGTCAAGTTGACAGAAGGAATTAAGAAACATTTTGATTGGACTTTGAATTAATTTTTAGAACAAAATTTTAAACTATTTTATGAATTTTTTACAGTTTATATAATGAAAGATATTTTTGTATCACAAGTTAATAAATGGTTTAATAAAGACAATGATGATGATAAACAAGAAATAAAATGTCATTATTGTAATAATCTTTGTTAAAAATTTTTTTTAGATGAAATATGAAAACAAATATTGGTGAAATCAATCTAAACGTGAAGGAAAAAAACGTAAAAAAAATTTTTTTGCGTTTATCTTTTTCTTCATGTTAAATTGTGATTTATTTTTAGATGAGTAAAGAAAAACATGATAAAGATTTTCAAATATTTGGAAGGTGTATACGAATTAATTCTGATTTGGATGATAAAAATTTTTTAAATTTTAAAAACGAATTAAAAAATATTATGTTAGAATGTTTAAATTTATATATTTGTTGTCCGTATTGTGAATTTAATAAATATAAATAATTTTTTTTAAATGATAACAGAAACTAAATTAAACGATATTTTGGAAATGTTAGAAATGGTTGCCATTTCTATCCGTTCACGTAAAAAAATTTATTATATGAATTACGTACCTATGGAGGTTGAAATGGAAAAAGTGTATAGGGAACAAATACAAGAACAGTTATACAAAAAAATGAATTGTGAATTAGTAGATGAATATAATTGGGGTACGTTGAAATCAACAAATAAAAGACAAGTGCCAATAAGAGTGTGTGCGTTTGTAATAATTTTAATTTTTTCTAAATTTAACATTACAAATGGAGACATTGAAACTGCCGATTTTTTTGAATTTTATAAATTTTTTCAAAATTATCAAGGCAAAGAAAAGTTTATTAATGAATTAAATGAAAAAATTGAAAACAACATGAGATGGTATCAAGAGAAACGAAGACTGACAGAATTAAAACTCAAAGACTTTATGAAAACTTTTAAAGATCGAAATTTACTGGATTGAATTTTACTTTATCGCAATTGTACAAAAAAGCTATAGCCTATAAAGAAACATGTGGAAATTGCAAAATTATAAAATATTTTGATCAACTTGAAAAACTTAAAGTTCCAGAATTAATCTGGACTAATTAAACTCAATTTTTTTATTATCAGTTAGCTGATAATTATGTTATTTTAATTTTGTTAAAAGTATTGTTGGAAAACTTTCCAGTTTATAGGAACAAAGAATTTTATGAATTTTAATATTTTTTAAAAACTACGATAAAAATCTAATTATTGAACAAATGAATGTTAAAGTATGCGGATATGTTTAAAAACTTTTTTATTGTTAAAAAATATTTTTTTGTAACTTTTTTGAGATGGAGTTAACAGAAACATTATTAAATGAATTAATGTGGGTTTTTAATGAAACATGTCTTAGAGAGAGGTTAACCTTGGAAAAGTTTCGTTATTATGTTTTATGTTTTGATGAACAAAGTTAGAACGACAACGATACAACAATCATTCAAAGAATTCAACATGATTAAAAATGTTTTGGAATACCTCATTTTGTGGTTTTAATAATTTTGCAATACATGTCACAACATTTACACGTATATTTAAACGAAGAGTTTAATAGATTCTATTATTTTTATCAAAATATACACAGAATAATAAAAAAACAATGGATTAAAAAAGTAAATTTAAAATTAGATTGTATTGAGGAAATGATTGAATTTTTGCATGAATGATTGTATTTTTTTTTTTAATTTTTTTTAGATTAGTAAATATGGATATTCAAAGAAAATATTCACAAGAAAACACATTTAAAAAAATAATAATTAAAAAACATAACGTTAACTTGAAATGTATCATTTATAGTTGATGATGTGGTTTGCAAAATATGCAATAATTTTATTTTACGGTTTATAAACACTTTTTTAATTTAATTAAAAAAAAATTTTTTTTTAGAAAATAAATTGAATTTGTCACCAAAACAAAAAATTGCTTTTCAATGGCTTGATGAAGGATTAAATTTTTTTATTACTGGTAGTGCTGGTTGTGGTAATAGTTATTTGCTTAATGCTTTAGCTTCTAGCGATCAACTCATAAAAAACATTAAAATTACAGCAAGTACTGGTAAAGCAGCTCATCAAATTAAAGGTATGACTATACATAGTTTTGCTGGTATGGAAGTTGGTACCAAACATTATTATAACCACATTACACTAGACGTTTTTGACAGATGGAGAAATACGCATGTTTTAGTTATTGATGAAATTTCGATGATTAACAAACAAACTTTTGATTTGTTGCATACTTTAGCGTGTAAATAATATCAATGTTACGATAAATTATTTAGGGGAACTCGAGTTATTGTTTGTGGTGATTTTTATCAATTGCCGCCTGTAAAAGGTGATAACGTTTTTAAATCAACAATATGGAAGCAATATATGCATAACGCTTTTGAGATAACTGAATGTTTTAGACAAAAGATCTTGAATTTTTTAACGCGTTAAATGAAATACGATTAGGAAAAGTAACAGATAAAACTGTCAATCTTTTAATGACCAGACATTTTGAAAATGACGTAAATATAAATTCGAAATACGTGCGTTTTTTTTTTAAATCAAGAAATGGCTTTTTATAATTTACATAAAATAAACGATATTCGATTGGAAGAAAAATGGTTTCATTCTAAAGATGTTATTAAAAATCCTAAAGTCAATCATATGTTTTAAATTTCTACTTGTATACTTTTGAAAGAAGGAGCTGTTGTCATGTTAGTAAAAAATGTAAACGTAGAAGAAGGGTTGTGTAACGGTACGATTAACGTAGTGACGTTTATTGAATCAAACGGTGTTTGGGTTTTGTATAAACGGTAAAGAGTTTAAAATTGAAAATATAAAGGAAGACATTTTAGATTGTACTGTACTCATTCCGTTATAGCTTCTAGATTTGGTTTACCTTTACAGTTAGCATTTTCTTTTATTGTACACAAAGCTCAAGGGTGTACATTAAACGAATCAGTTTTAAATTTTAATAGTAATGCGTTTGTTTCATTGCTTATTTATGTAGCGTTATCGCGAGTTTGTAATTTAAATGACATTTATATTACTCATAAAAATAAAAACGAATTAGGAAATGCATTAAAAAATATATTGATAGATAAAAATGTTGAACTCTTTTATAAAAATTGTATAAAAAAATAATTTTTTTAGCAACATAAATAAAATTCATTTTCAAGTTAAAATTGTTGAAGAAAAATTAGCAAACGAAGGTTATTATAGAGAAACGTTTTATTATGTAAAAGACAAATACAAAGATGAAGATGTTATAGAAGAAATTTAATTAAACGAGCAAGTGCAATCTCCCGACGAAATTGTTCATCATATCAACTTTTAAATAGGATATAATATTATATCTCTTTGTGCAAAGTCTACAGTCGACGGTTATTGTAAAATTATTAAACGTTGTTACAATTTACCTATTTATTATATTAAACCGCTAGAAGGAGCTGTTAATTTGCAATATATAAAAGACAACAATATTCGATCTGTTTTTAACATTTTAGAAAACAATAGCGGATGGAGAATAATTCGGCTATGTAGTTTTAAAGTAAAAACTTATCTAAACTTTCTCCTGATACCAGAATGAAAAAAAGACAAAAAAATTCTAAAAGGAACAAACAATATTATCAAAAAAAAAAAAGAATAACTTATCTCCTGAAGAATTAATGAAAAAAAGACAACAAAATTCTAAAAAGAATAAAAAGCATAAATAAAAAAAAAGATACATAATTTATCTCCTAAAGAGTTAATCAAAAAAAAACAACGAAATTCTCAAAAGAATAAAAAATATTATCAAAAAAAGATGAATAATTTAACTCCTGAAGAAAAATCAGAAAAGTTTAAAATATATTATCAAAAAAATAAAAGTAAAATATCATACAATAAAAGACAATACAAAGAAAAAAATCAATATGAATGGTTTGGTGAATGGTATAGACCTCATTCTTTAACCGGTTGGAAAAATCAAAAAAGTATTTCGTTTAAATTATTATCGTACGAACAAAAAAAAAATGTTTTTAGATTACAGCATACTGTTTGACGATGGTTTGTGTTTTTACTCTGCTTTTGTCATTTTGCTGCTTATACGAAAATGAAGCGTAAACACAATTAGAGAATAGAATGAAAAAGTAATTGAAAAAAATGGTCAAGATTTGTATTCAGAAGAAAATATATTACAGCTTCTTTTTGATAGTGAAAATAATTCGTGGTTAGAACCTTTAACTTTGTTAAAAGAAAAAAGTAAAAATTAATCATTTCTTGAACTGTCAAATTTGTGTCAAACTTTTGCTTACAAAAATAGTTTTGATCGAATAAATATTAAAATTTTTTCGATGAATAAAAAAATGTAAACGTTCGTTTGTTATATCCTAACATGAAGTCAAAATATAAAAGCGTTCTAAACGAATTGTTAAAAGTAGTTTACGAAAGTGCCAACATTACTAAAGATGATCAAAATCCTCAAAGAGAGTTTATCAACGAAGAAGAAAGAGAACGAGCTAATCAACGTAAAAAAACAATCAATACTTTAAAAATTTGTTTTTATGAAAGAAATGGTTCTCATCACGCAGTAAGCATGCTCAATGAACGTTATGTTATTTTATACAAAAATAATTTATTATTTCAATGTTTAGAATGTGGTCTTAAATATATTAATTCTTCTCATGAATGTAAAGGATTTTATAAATCTAACAAATTCGTTTACGGAGAAAAAAGACAATTATATGAACCTCAAAACAACCTTATAAATACTAGTCATAACGTATTTCCGCTTTATCTTACTTTTGATTGAAACGAGCTTTCAAAAATCTAATTTAAAAGAAACTTAGCAAATAAAACCTTTGTCTGATTTGTCTTATTATTGTCACGCGGTTATTGTTCAATTTAGCAAAAACTTGTTTTGGTTTAGTCGAACGAGGTCAAGTGATCACGCAATGAATTTTGTATTACGAGAACACAATCGAAAATTTAAAAATAAATTCCTTAACTCTATTACCTGTTACTTTTCAAGAATGCGTTTCTTTACTTCAAAAAACACATCGAGATAATTTGTTGAAAAAATTAAACGAAAACGACAAAAACGTTGAAAAATTAAAAACAGAATTAACAGTTTACGACTTGATCGTTTTAGCAGACAATTTAGTTCGTTTTACCTATAAAATATGTTTACCTCGTTTTCAAAACTTAAACATTTCCCATTATGAAAAATGCATTGTTTGGCAAGAAAAAAATCCTTTATGTAGCATTTGTAGATGGCCTGCTGACAAAATTCGCAAATCTGACATTTATAAATATAAAATGACTACAATGTTAGATCACGAAATTAATTTGGTAAATCATAACGAATTTCGATTTTATAAAAACAAACGCGTTCAAGTTGTTAATTTTGTGTTTAAAAGAGTAAGTAAATTGGAACTGTTTATGCTCAAACTGTCAACTCAAAATTATTTATTACCAAACGATTTAGAAAAAGTTAAAAGCGATTTGCTTTAAATTTCGACTTTGTTTTATATTTGCTGTAGATGGTGGGAAAATTAAGAACGTACGTTAATAACCAACGGTTTTTTGAGCGATTATGTTAGAGTCTGTTCATTAGAACTGATAGAGTATATGAAATATTTAGGAAAACTTATTATGAACGAGGAACAAATAACGTGTGGTTGGAAAATGATCCTAATAAATTGTTAGAAAATTCTTTTTTTTTATTACGTTTTTTTTAAAAGTGTATTAAAGAAAATAGAATTCATTGGAAATACGAATACGGTATGGGCATAACAAATGCTGTTACTTTTTAACATTTAATGTCACGATTACAACTGCCTTGTGCTAATTTTTAGTTTTATTGCATGCTACAACCTTTTAATAATGAATTTGAAAAAAAATCAACTTTAAAAGATTTGATACAAGAAGATAAAAAAAGAGAAGAAATAATATAAAATTGTGACAGTTTGTTATCTAGTTTCGAAGATTATTTGGTTATCGATCACGATCATTTTTCTGGTTAAATTTACGGATTAGCTCATGATTATTGTAAAAAAAATTTAGCTCGCTTTAGCAGCAAACTTTCTTGTCCTTTGTTTGCGCACAACACTTCTTTTGACAATCGCATCATGATTGTTAAAGGATTGAAAAAAATTTTAGACGTTGCTTTATACGATTACGAATTAGAAGAAGAAGAAATACCTTTTAACTCTTTTTTAAAGCATAGCAATATGGAGAAAACATTTGTCATTTTAAAAGGTGCGAGCAAATTTAACGTTATTTGCATAGGCTAACTTATTAAAATTGTAGACACTTTAAAAATTTTAAACTGCTTGTCAGATCAAGCAAGTAGCATGTTATCTAAAAAAGCTCAAAATCAAGTTGTCAACAGCTAGCTTCATTACTTGTTACCGTTTTATCCTCAAATTAATCAACTAGCGGACAACGAAGAGTTTAAAACCTGTTTTATAAAAAAAGACTCTTTTTCCCTATTTTCAAATTTTTGATACATTTTCAAACATTGAATACTTAAGAATACCTTTTATTGAATTGTTTGCTAAAAACGACTTGATAAAATCAAAAACGCTAGAAGACAAAATCAAAAAAGTCAAAGAGGCTTACGAAACTGTGACCAAACTATGGTATTTTTTAAACTTGAAAAATTTAAAATTTTGTTGCATATATACACTGTTTTAGATGCAGTGGTTTTAGGTTCAGTAATGGTCGATTTTGACAAAAGAACGTTTCAGTTTACTCAATTTCGCATGCTTTCGCATTTGAGCATATTTAGTTATGTCAGCAATTTAAATTCAATGATAAGTCAAATTTAAAGACAATATCCTCAGTCCGAAGAGCACGAACGCATGATTGAAAAAAACGTTAGAGGAGGAATGTCAACAAACAGTTCTCAAAGATATGCTATCAATACGGATTATTTTGAAAACAAAATGAAAGAACTCGGATTAAAGAGCAATATTAAGGGTTGTTTGTTTTTTTCAGACGAAAACGGTCAATACGGCGAAGCTCAATTAAAACCCTCACCGTTTCAAATGAAATATTCTTTTGATTTAGAATGTCAAAATTTAGATGTCATTGAAAAATATCATCGCGTCAATCCAAACGGTTTTTCCACAAGCGCATTAGTTCATTGTCAAATAAGAATGAAACCAAAGTATCAAGATAAAGTAGGTGGTTTTTCACCTATGGTCGAAAAGGAGATTATACCTTTAAAAGATTATTTGCCTACAGAAATTGTAGCTAAAAGAATTTTAAAAAATTACGGACGATACAATATCTAAAAAGATAAAAATTTCTAAATTTATAATAAAATTGAGTTCACACTCAATTTTATTATTAATAAAATTGAATGTGAAACTTGCAAATTTTTAGATACGTTGATTTGGTTGACAACATCTTGCGGTTGCGTTGTTGAAAAAATATATACTTTTATACCTTTATGTTTACTATATTTTATACCTTTATGTTTACTATATAATATACCTTTATGGCGTTAATCTTAAGCCGAAAAAATGGTTAGAAATAATATCGAAAAAAGAAAAGAAGTTATTAAAAACGGTGATCAAGTAGTTAACGTTTCAGCTAAATTTCACACCAGTAGACATTACAGTTACAAAAGTCAAAACACGTCTATCAAATTAACGAGTTAATTTTTTAATCTCAAAGAAAAAGCGTTTCAAAATTTAATAAATCAATTTCAAGAAGTTCGGTTAACGTTGTTACAAGAAGGTCACACGAAAATTAAAATGTTATTTCATTTCAATTTTTTAAAATTTGCTGTATAAAGACAATGAATTTGTTGAAGTTGATCCTAATAGATACAAGCTTGATATATTTAAAAAAAAAATTTGCATCGACGAATACGTTACCGAAGATTTTACGTACGACGAATACTTTATAGAATTTATATTTAACAAAATCCTTGACGTTAAAACCAAAACCGTTTTATTAAGTAGTAAAGATAACGATGAACTTCAAGACATTTTTGAACTGTTAAAATATGACGTTAATATGCATAAAGATAGTCTAGTAATTATTATGAGCGAAAAATGTGGTTTGTTTAACAAACAAATGCGTTATGTGGCTTCTCAAATACTTTCTTATGCTAAACTTAACGTTACGCGATTCGGATGGGAATTGGGAAAAGTGTTAAAAAATTACGGTGTCGAAAAACATTTAGTAGTTACGGATACTGATTCCGGATCTTATAATATAACTAAAAAAACAGACGAAAAACGAGAAATTTTTCGTTCAAAAGAAGAAGAATGGATTTATTTTAGAAAACTTAGTCAAAAATGGATGGATTATTCCAATTACCCCAAAAACCACGATTTTTATTCACCTTTATATGTAAAAGAAAGCGATCATTATCAAAACGAAGTTCCTCCTCCGTCTTAAATTGCACAAGTTTTTGATATGGCGCCTAAGTGTTACAGCGCTCACATTATAAAAAAAAGAAATACAAGAGGCAGGAGAAAGCGATCACAAAAATCAGGCAAAATGTTTACCAAATTATCAATTATGCTATACGCATTACGTCAACGCTTTTTAACACGTTCAAAGCAGAAAAACTATTGAAAGAAATACCTAATCAATTAGAAAAAGAATTGCAACCTTTTATTTAAAACAGAAAGTATTTAAATTATAAATTCGTCACCCTTAACGAACACGTTGTCGAGTATTTATAAAACATTACTCAGAAAAATTATGTTTTTGACGACGAAATATTGACAGAAATACGCGATTGTTATCAATGAGGTTTTATCTGAGAAGCAAATTTAAAAGTTTTTCCCAATCTCGAAAATTTTTGCTGCAACCAACACGTATGAACTTTATTAGATATTGAAAAAAACATTATAAAATCATCAGAACGATTTAATACATTTAATACACAAGCTCCTCATTAATTCTTCCTTTTTTAATTTTTGATGGAAGTATAATGTTCAAAATACCCATTCTCGGTCTGCAAAACTGGTTAACGCCTTAAAGTGCATGAAATGTAAAAACTTGCTCTAGAAAATGCATGCTATTTAACATAATAAATGACATTATTTGATCCCTGTCCCAGCCTCATAAGTGTATAAACATAGACGTTAAACCATTAATAAATGGCCACATAAAATTTCTTATAAAAATTTCATGTGGCCACCCCGAAAATTATTTTTAAATGCTAGAAATGTTTTATATTTTGACAACTAATTTATTTTTAATATATTAAAAAGGTTGTTTTATTTAAATTAAATATTTGAAAAAGTTATTAATAACCAACTAACAGTTTTATTATTTTTTTAAAATTCAGAGTATTTTTGAAAAGTTATATGGTCTCTATGGATATGAAGGGCAAAGGTAGAAAAATATGTTTTAAGAACACTAATCTATATGGGGTTGAAAAAGATGTGCCTTCTAAAGATCTAACACTTTTCCATTTATTATTTGTTTTTTAAATCTTCCCTTTTTGATTTTTTTAATATAATTTTTTTATTTACAGCTTCTTCTATTGTATTCAATGGACCAAAAGAATCCTCGGTTAATGGAACTTTGTTTGACTTTCTAAATTACGCTTTATTTCAAAAAGGTGGTGGAAATGAGAAGAAATTTGTGTAGATTTTATTCAATTACATGTAAATATATGTAATATTTGAATATGTATTTTTAAATAAAACAAGTTTTATCTCATTCTTTAATCATACCTAGCTTTTTTAACTAAACTAAACTGAAGAAGTTCTAAATAGTCTAAGTATAGACTATGAATAGATTTAATATCCATAATATACCTTGATAATGTACAGCAACACTAATGTACATGCATAGTACGTTTTGATGGTGATCATATTTTGACGCACATAGCACGTTTACATGCATATATAAATTTTGACATACATAGCACGTTTTGATGGTGAAAAAGTGTTTCACAGCCGTTTAACGTTAATAAATCAACGTTAAACACTATCATTTTAAACGTTGTATCAACGTAAAATCAACGTTTTTGTAACGTTTTTACGCGTCGAATCAACGTTGATATAACGTTTGAATCTAACGTTGATTTAACGTTGATAAATCAACGTTGAAAAAAACTTTCATTCTAAACGTTAAATCAACGTTAATTCAACGTTATTGTAACGTTTTTTTCGCGTCGATTCAACGTTGATTTAACGTTTGAACCTAACGTTGATTTAACGTTGATAAATCAACGTTGAAAAAAACTTTCATTCTAAACGTTAAACCAACGTTAATTCAACGTTGGTTTCAACAATATTTCAACGTTATTTCAACGTTATATGCCGGCTAGGGCGAAAGCTAAAGAGCAGCACTTTTGCTTGAGGAAATCATAAGAAGAAAACGTTATCGACTGTTCAACTCCTCAGACTCTGAATAAGAAATAAGCGAATCAGAATGATTGGGAAAGCGAAGAACTGTTACAACTTTTACAAAACGATTACGAAGCTTGCAATCTCAAAACAACAAAACGAAAAGACATAAGACAAAAATTAGCTGTACGTAGTCATTTTTATACCAAAAATAAACAAACGGAATGACATTGACGAAAACGATATTAAAATATGGGTAAAAGAAATTTCGACACGTTTTAACGCCGTCAAAATGTTAATTTGTGAACTTTTGTCCGATTACGAAAGAATGCAAATTAAAAACGCTTTTCAAGATTTTGTTTGTTTAGAAATTAAAGTGTTTGTTAATGAAATTTTTTATCCGTGTCCTAAATTTATTGAAAACGGAAAAGTTATTTTAAAAAAAGAAAAAATTAAGGATATAAATAAAGCCATATCAGATTTTGTTTACAACAACTACGACGTGTAGAAAAAATATTTCATCTCTGAGAACTGTTAAAACAGCAATTTGATATTGACAATTGTCAAAAAGATTTGTATTGTTTTGAAATTAAAATTGTGTTATTTTGAAAAAAAAAAATTTTTTTTAATATGATAAGATATAACCTTCATAACTTTTTTCAGAGTCCGTTGCTCGCTTTGCGAAAAATACTATCGCTTAATGCTTACAATACTGATATTTACAAACAAATATGATTACAAATGGATGAAGAACAAGAGCAAGAAACAGAAAGTATCCCTAACCCTGTTTCAGAAGCTACAAACAACACTGATGCTTCTAATTTAGTTGAAAGGTATGATTTACTTTCTTCCCTCATCTATGCAGATCCTTTAACAGCAGATGCCCAATTTTTAGGCAAAATAGACTTTCAACAGCAAATTAACAAATTGTTACCCGTCGAAACAATGCTAAACGGTGATTTGTCAACTTCGCTTATCAACGATCAAGAAAAATGGAAGACTTATCTTAACGTCGGAGGTGACGCTCACGATTTTAGCAAATTAATTGGACAAAACAAATACAACGAATTTAAGAATCAAATTGATCAAAGAAATATTAGCGAAACTTTAAGAATGATATGAAACTAAAAAAAATTTACTCCTCAAGAAAATAATAATTCTTTAAATCCGATGCCTTCTAACTCTTTACAATCGAGTTTAAATAATTTATCACAACGATCTACGTTAAACAACATTCAACAATCTAACAAAAAAATTTACGTTTTGACTCCTATTTCAAAATTTTCAACGATTTACAAAAAACCTAACGAAGCCGAAATAGCCAAACCTATGAAAATTTAGCTAGACAAAAAATGGACGAATTAGCACGTCATCTGTTTGACATGTGCAAAAACCAAGTCAATCATACGTTTGGTTCTCATCATATTTCCTTACGCGTTTATAAACCTAGAAGTGAGCTGGCAACTTTTAACAATTGAAAAATATACATTCATTATTTGTCTAACGTTATCGATGTAGAAGAATCGTTAGCTAGCATCGTCAACAACGTTTCCAACACTTCTTACGAAATAATAAAAGATCACAAACAATATTCCTACTACGCTAACGAATTTTTAACTTTAATTGTTTCACCTAACTGTATGAGCAAATTGAGAATAATAGCCAAATATTATCAGATCAAACATCTCACATTTGCTAAACTGTGGAATTATATAAAAAATTATAACAA
Organism: Hydra vulgaris; assembly: GCF_022113875.1. NCBI lineage: Eukaryota > Metazoa > Cnidaria > Hydrozoa > Anthoathecata > Hydridae > Hydra > Hydra vulgaris. Next base: position 274,793 of record NC_061166.1, read on the forward strand.
ACCTTTAAAAACGAATGCTAATTTTTTAGAAAGCGATTCTTTAACGGACAATAGTTTTTTGAGTAATGTCGCATTTAATCTTTTATCCGAAACAAGACATTGTCAACGCGTGGTTGTTGCAACAAGGAAAAATGTTTAGAGGACACAAATTCGACATTTTGTCAGATTTTATCAAAAGCAATAACTTTTATATGATTGAAAAAATATTTACAATCTCATGATCAACAATTTCAATACGAACGTAGTTAAAAACTTACCTGTATGCGAACACATGTTATATCTTACTTTTAAAACGTTTTTTCTGAATCCGCCTTCTTTATCCTAGAGACGTCGACGACGTCGTGCACTTGCAAGACAACGTGGCGACAACGTGCATGAAAGCTAACGGGTACAGTTTTTCAGAAAACATTAAAAGTGATTCTAATAAATTATAAAATACGGAAGCAAGCATTAAAAAAAACGTTAATCGAAATGATGATGGTAATGGGTACTTTATATAGTTCGCAACTCTCTCGTTTAATTCTTCTTTTAATTTCTGATAAAAAATGTTTTGAAATTACTTCAAGCAATTTAATTGACATTCAAAAATTTGATCAAATTGTTTCTTGAACCGATTAATTTGTTTCTTGAATACGAAGTTGATTTACTTTTTCCAATGCAGTTTTTACAAAATACCTACTTTTGCACCTCATTCTTTATTACCTTCACCCGAATCTATATTGTTTTCTTCAAAAGAATCTACTCCCATAGAAGTAAAAACACCAGAAGAAAAAAAAGAGCCTGTTGTAGAAGAAGAAACTAAAGGAGCTACTGCTTTACCTACCGAAGCAGCTCCCGCCAGTTCTTTTACTCCAGTAGAGAGTTTTACAACGCCTGTTAAACGTCTTTTAACTCGTAAAATAAAATATCATTTAAGAAAAAAATTAGAAGACATTTAAAAAAAAAATGGACGACGCGTTAAAAGATAAAAATGACAGACTTGTTGAAAACCAACTTGACGAATTACCTAGTCGTTTTTGGCATGACCAACTTGTCAAAAATGAAAAAAAATAATGGCACAAATGAACACTTTGAAAAAAAATGCTACAGATTTAAAATTTTACGAAAAAATGATAACGTTGTTAGAAGATTACGTTTACGCAAAATCGAAAGGAATGATAACAGCTTGGTCTCATCAAACGCAACTTTATAAAAAAACAAATAGCGTCAACGTCAAAAATCAAGCACCTAGAAAACTCACCAATTTTCTTACAAAAAACCGCACCGTAATTTTCATGCTGATTTAGCAGACATGGAAAATTTTAATTTCAGTCCCGGTTTTCGACCTGATTATTATTTAGTAGTAGTTGACGGTGGTTCAGGAAGAGGACATTTTAGAGTTATGAAAAAAAAACTGCCGAAAATACAGTTAGCAGCTTTAAACATATTTTTAAAAACATTTTTAAAACTGTTCAACGAGACGACAAATCTTTTATTTAATTACAAACAGACGAAGGCACAGAGTTTTTTAATTCCAAAATTAAAGAATGGTGTGAAGCCGAAAACATACATCATTTTCATAGTAAAAAATACGGAAAAGCCTACATAGCAGAATCGGTTATCGGACGTTTATAATTACTTTATCAAAAATTGAAAAACCAAGGAAAACTTAAAAAAATGAATTGGAGTTATTATATCGAAGAAATTGAACATAAATTAAACGAAAAAAAAAAATTAACGAGTAGAATAAGTCCAGAAGATTTAGACGCCGACGACGCTAGAGGTAAAGCTTTGCGAATGATAGATCAATACGTAAGCAACAAAAGACGAAAATACAATAGTTCGTCCAACATGTTGCATCGCGTAGAAAAAGAACACAAAAAACAAAAACTTAAAATTTTAAAACCTCTTTCTGTCGGAACAGATTTTTATTTGAGAAAATACAAAAAAGACGCCAAAGACACCTTTAGCAAATCGACCACGCGCAATCATCCGTATTGGGACACTACAAAACGCGTCATTGTCATAAAAAGTGGCAAACGCACCAACCCATCGGTGCAAAGATATATACCGGTTCATATTTATAAAGTAGAACAAGTCGACGATTTAAATACAACGCATAAAGTCAAGAAAGAAGATTTGTTACCTATTAACGAGGAGTACAAAGACATTTATTTTAAAAATTTTAACGAATATGTAAACGCGTTTTATAAACCTATAAAAAAATCTTCGCAAAAATCTGTAAAGTGAAAAAAATGAACAATTTAGTTTTTGATGACGTTTTAGACGTAAGAAAATATGATTGCAGTACGTATTTTTTTAGTCAAATTAAAAATAAAGAGCAAAAAAGTGTACATTACAACGTTTTGAACGATTTTAGTTTACCCTTATCTGCTAACGATATAGATAAACCCTTTTTTAAAACAAACACCATTATGCATTTATAATCCATGGACGTTACAACTAATTTTACACGTATAGACGAAAACATATCGATAACAGAAAACAGTTACGGATTAAGAATGCAAACCAAAACGTCTATAAAAGAAATGATGACAGATATTCAAAACGACATCATATTTAATCCTAATAGGAAAATTCCATTTTATCTTGTAATCAAAAAAATTGTTTTGTATACCGATTTTGCTGTTTTACAAGGAGACACGTTTCAAAATTATGACATACTAAGAGTTGAACATATGGAAGCAGTTCATTTAGAATTCATGTGTTCGATTGTTGGTTATGGTAAACTATTTGAAGTAACGTATCCGAGTCCGTATCAAAACGATTTCTTAATTAGAAGATTAGAACTTTTTAATACAACTTTAAACAGAAGATTGACTTTTGCAAATTTTTTTTCAAATTATCAAAACAAAAGCAGTAATATTAGCATTCAAAAGTATTTCAATTTAAAAAACTTGTTTGACACTAACACACATTTACGTTATGTAACTAATAACGAAAATACTATCATTTTAAAATTAATTTTCGAGGCAAATAGAAATGTTAAACATTATATACAAAATTACTCGTACATTATTGCACCGGACTATATCTTTGTATGGTATTTTAAACAAAAACTAACGACAACTCAAACAACTTTTCCAATCTTAACATTATAAGATCAAGTATCTCTACAAAATCGAACGAACAAGGATTATCTTAATTTTGTTTTTTTTTCAACTGAACAAATGAATTACAATACACAGTACAAGATTTAACATCAATTATGCAATATAATTACTTATCTTGTCAGTCAAGATGTGATAACTTGTGCAACTTTAAGTTATCTACTCAAACAACCAAAAATACTATGATTTACGTAAAACATCCACAAGTAGCACCAGGAGATGTAGCTAATCTTACTCCCAAAAAAGCTGTTATTTTAAATAGTACAGAAGAAACTTTTTTTCGTCCTTTTATTCATATCATGGTAACACCTAACTACGGCGGAGCGCTTGTTCAAAATTCACCAAACGGTCCGTTAGTTCCAGACACGCGCGACGCTAATATTTTAAGTGTTGATTTAGATGTTTATGTTAATAACTTATTACCAATTTTAGAAAGTGTAAAAACATCTAAAATGAAACACATTGTTCCATGGCAAATTGCCTTTTTTTATTAAAAATAATGAACAACACAAACACAATAAAGTCTGAATGTAACATTTATAATATAGAAACTGATCTCAACGAAGTTTCAATCCAAATCAACGCTTTATGAACAATTTGGAACAATCAAGTTAACGTTAAAGACGCTAATAACAACTATACAGAGGAAAAAATGTCATTAACGGGTTTTGTAGACATTTTAAAAAATACTTTGATATATTAGTACTAAATTCTCTTCATCGGCTACAGGTATATAACCAACAGAATTGATTGCTTGCTTTTAACAAATTTTCTTTGACTGGTTTTTTCCAAAAACCAGTCAAAGAAAATATTATCGATTTACTTTACAAAACATACCGGTAGCTTCATTACCTATACCTTTTTTTAACGTCGATCAAATCATATAGCCTCATTGCGAATTAAAAATAATGGATATTTTTACAGAAAGTATAAATTTCAAATTGCGAAACAGTTTACTTAAGTTAAATTTAAATAATCTTACTTTTAACGAATTTATTTATGAAGGCACTAATATCTACTCTTATCAGAAAATCCTCAATCAATACAATTTTTCATCCATTCCTAACGACTAATATGGAAATTATTATACTTTTCGGTGTTTACCTTCGTTTGAACGAAATACATACGAAATCGATTTAAAATCACCGATACAAATTTCTAAAGCTATAATCACTTCCAATGCTACATGTAAAAGTTTTCTTTAAATAAAAGGAAACCAAATTTCTCCTTACCATGCTCAATTTGGTTCACCTATTACGTTTACTACATCCCTTTCAAATTTACCTGAAGACATTTATAAAATAATGTCAGCAGGTTTATCTATGATTGCAAAATACAACGCAGAAACTTCTATTGAAGTTTTAATTTATCGTGAACAAACCAAATTTATTTTTTCGCCAACTTTATAAATAACTCTAGTTACTACGGCTGCTTTTGAAAGAGCTAATTCACCGAGTTATTAAACGTGGTTAAACGGATCAAAAGCCATATTGCAAAACAATAACATTAACGGTTTAGTATTTTATTGTACTTCGCTTAACGGACAATTTATTTATCAAAAAAAGAGCGACGGAAGCATCGTAAACACTTGGCCTGACAGTTTACCTTTGAAAAATATCATTTTAAAAATGTATCAACCTATCGGAAACAATCCTGTACCTTATACTTTGCTTTTGCAAAGAGATCAATATAGTTTAAATAACAAAAGCAATCCGTTTACCATAGAAGTAAATCAAAACATGGTTAATACCATGACACAAGATTTTAGAATTCAAAAAAAAAAATTGCTTTTTTAAGATGCACTTTAATGCAAATAAGTAATTTTAATAATACCGTTTCTAAATTTCCTACTCCTATAGACACTCTTATTTTTATTAAATGTGATCCAGCAACAAATTGCGGAATGTTTATGGACAGAAGATACGAACCCGGAATCGTTTCGTATTTAATTTTTCTGATTATAACAATAGCACACAAGTATCAGTCAATAACGATTTTACTAAAATTCGCAAAACAGAAATACAAGGACAATTGACAACTTTTGATATTAACGACGTTGAAGATTGGAAAAAAACAAAATGGACTTTTTTTAACATAAAAAAGAAGCACTTCAGTTTAGCAACTTAAGTAGTACTGTTTTTTTTAGTCCTAAATTAAAAAGTCAAATAATACCTTTTTACAACTGACAACAAAAAAATAAAGAAAATGAACCTTTTATATTTTGTAAAACAAAATGAGTCATTTTGTTAATTAGAAAAATTGTTATAAAAAGATGTGCTTTATTTTTTTAAAAAAAATTATAAAGAAAAAAAATGTCTCTTTTTTGCGCCAAAGGTAGATACGAAAGAAATTTAGTTAAACTAATTGATACCGAAAAATTTAAAAGACTCGCAAAAAATTCAATTGAACGATAATCAAAATAAATTTTATCATCTTCAAAATCAACTGACACATTTTTCTTCAAAATCAGAAGTTCTTAACATTAAATCTGAATTGGACGAAAAATGCGAACAATTAAAAAAAATAAAACAACATAAAGAACAAGACGATAACGAAAAAAAACAACAACGAAAAAAGAAAATTGTTAAAAAAAGTGAAATCGATTAAAACCAAGACGTAAAAGAGTAAAATATATAAAAGAAGAAAACGAGAGTTCTCAAGAAGAGGAAGAAGAAGAACGGGTTGAAAAAAAAACAACAAAACCTAAAGTTTTGTTGACTTCGCACGTTTTCTTAATGTTTTCAAGAAGTAAAAGCCGAAGACGCTATTCATGGGTTATGCAGAAAATGCATTATTCAACAAAGAGCTATTTTATTCAGTCCTAACAAGCAAAATAACATTCGAAAAAAGAGCAAAAAAGATAAAATAATTAAAAAAAGTTTAATTGAACTTGGTTACACGCGTGCTTTGAAAGACGTTAAAAACAAAAAAACACCATTTAAAAAAAATACTTTCGACTTTGACGATGAATAAAATGAAAAAATTATTTATAAAAACTTTAAGTTTTTTTAAAAAGAAAAAAAGAAAAACTAAATTATTTACGATGGGTTCTTTGGCAAAATAATAAAGAGCGGGTGACGGTAACCGTTATACACCCAATAATCATGGACCAGTTACTATAGACGATGTTTTAAAAAACGCAGAATATAAAAAACGTCTGTTGAAAGAAGCAACGAGCGGTAACCTTTGCGCAAAAATGAGCGAAGCTTTAAACGAAAAATATCCTGGTTTTATGACAGCTTTAGCTCAAGACGAAGTCATTTCTGTCAATTATCAAAAATTAATGCCCAATTTAACTTCAGACTTGTCGACCTTGATTACGTTTACTAATACATTAAAGGAATAGACAATACCTCAAGATTATATTTTAGAATTTGATTTGGGTATTTATAAAACGTTAAATCCACCAACAAAATTTACCACTACTGCAGGCAATACAGATATAGTCTTGATGTCAAAAATTGCTTTAGTAGAGGGTATTATTTTTTACTTGTTTAAAAGCATAAAAGTCTTTCCCAATTATCAAAAAAAAACACTACACCTGCCAACAACGTTGTATACAAACGATCATACGATCGTTTCAAACAAATGTTTATTAAAAAAAGCTACTTGAAAAGATTTAGGGAAGAAAATCTCAACAGAAATTAAGGTTTAACTGAAACACTAATAAATGGAGCCACCTGAGACGAAACAAGAGCCCTTATGACAACAAATGATATCGCAGCAAATATAAGACTTTCGAGTAAAGTTGACGGATTTGCCGAATATCAAAACGTTATGAGAAATACTTATAACAGCAGAATGAACGAATAAAGAGGTTTTCGATTTAGAGTTCCGTTGTGTTTGTTGTGCGAATTTTTTCAAATTAAAAGCTATTACGGAAAAGGTAAGCAGCTCAGACTCGAATTCAATATCGAAACCGTCATGAATCAACTTTTAAAATTTGTAAGACATGTTAGCGATGCCAACCAGACCGCTTTGGCTAACCTGGGTATTCAAATCAAAAATCCTGTTCTTTGGTTCAACACTTATAGAATCAAAGCTAGTTTGCCTTTAGAAAAATCTTTGTACATTAACAGTCACAAAGACGTACCTTATACTATACTTCGATTTGCTCATTACGAGCAAGTCATTACCAACGTCGAAAACACAAACACGGTTACCGTTAATTTATATAACATAAAAATGGCAGACCTTGTACCTTATTGTATTTTGTTTTCTTTACAAGCTTAAAAAGAAATGGATCATCTCACTAAAGTCAGCATGACTCCGGCCGAAATAGCTTGCACAATGATAACTAAAATTACATTTCACAATTTTAGAAGAACGTTTGTCAATTCGCCTGGCTACACTTATGAAATAGATTTGCAAAACAAAGTAAAAGATCAACAGCTTTGTTATCGCGGTTACCTTTCTTGGTGTAAAGGTAACACGCCGTCTACTTTAAACAATAATAATTTTGCAGAGTTTTATACCGCAGAAGATGACACTTTTATTAAAAATTTAGACACTTATTTTAGTAAAACAGGTAATTTAACAGAACCTTTAGCAATAGACACAACAAGCGAATACAATTTTATTAACGACAAACCTCCAGCTACCATTGCCGGAAACAACTCTTTTCAAATTGTCGTCAATTTCACAGAACCTATTAGAGCTGTACTCACTATATATTTACAATACGGAGCGCTGCTGATTCAAACTGGAACAGGAGAAGACGAAAATTATACATATTATCATGCTAAATTTAAATCCTCTTAATTCGTTATACAACGTTATTGTTTTGGTTAAATTGACCATGTTTAAATTGTATTTTTTTATGCATGTACGACTATTTAATTAAAAAAAACTAAAAAAAAACATTATATTTGTTATTATTTAAAAAAAAAACTATATGGCGCGAAAACCTTGCAATAGTTGTAGAAAAAAAAGAGGTAAAGGTCATAGACGTAGACATCATCGAGGAAAAGGCAGAATATTTAATAAAGTAAAAAATATAGCAAGACGTTTACTTCGATCTGACTTAGGAGGTTACGCGCTCGATTATCTTCAAAAAAAACGCAATGTCTAGAAAACATCATCGCAGACATTGCCGTAGACATCGAGGAAAAGGAAGAGTCTTTTTACCTCCTTTAAAAGGAGCCGGTAGAAAAAAACAAATGCGCGGTAAATTTCTTCCGATATTAGGCACTTTATTGGCTGGTGGTTTATTACTCTCTTAAATACCTCGCTAACAAATTTATTTTTACAAAATGCGCAAAAGACTAAGAGGAAAAAGCCATAAAAGACGTTTAAAAAGACGAATACGTGGTAAAGAATTAGGTTTAGCTGCAAGATTAACTGGTATATTAGCGGAAATACCATTATTGGTAACACTACAGGAAGCTAATAAATTCTTTTAAAAAAAATGAACAAAAAACTAAATAGAAAAAACACGCACAAAAAGACGCTACAAAAGACGTAATAAAAGACGAATGCGTGGAAAATTTATCGGAGCGAAAGGAGCGATTGCTTCAAGACTTTTACCAAGACTTTTACTCGTAATAGGAAGAGCTGCATTAGGAGGTGCAGTTTCGGGAGGAATATCTTATGGAATAAATCAAATTGGAAAATAATATATTTTTTTGTATCATTCTAATTTATTAGAAATTGTATTTCAACCGTAAACTTTTTCGTGATTTAAATTAAGTTTTTCTTATTCCTTATAATAATTAATAAAATTTTCCAATCGTTTTAATAACACGACTAATTGTTTGTTATGTGTGTCAAACCTCCATATAATAAACGATTCTAAAATCGTATTCTTTTCTTTGTATCCCGGAGTATCGATTACAACGATATAAAAATATTTTCTTCTTATACATGACAATACAAAACATATTTTATAAAGTTCTGCGTTTGATATTTCTGTAACGCAATCTAATTTGTCTATCATATCTTTGATTGATTTATATTTTTTTTTCTCTGGCTTATTTAAAACATCTTTACATGTCTTTTTTATTTCTTTCAAGTTCATTCTTTTTCGATAGAAAAATAAAATAAAAGAAAACGAAAGCAAATTGCAAATACATAACAAATTAAACAATATACTCCGCGTATTATCCAAGGTAGCAAGATTTGTATAAATTTTACAACGAATACAATCAATAAAACTAAAGGAAACGTGCAAATCCGGAATAACAACTTTAAAAAGCTTCCAATTAAATTTAAAAAATTACAAAATTTATTCGTTATATACTTCCACATTAAATTTAAATTATCTTTACATGAATTTTTTTATTTCTTTCAAGTTCATTCTCTTTTTACTTTTTGTTTATGTTTTTCAATAGCATCGGCTGCAAAATACAGCCAAACTGCAAAAAAATAATAAATTAAACAGTATACTCCTCCTATAATCCAAGGTATCACAAATTGTATAAGTCCAGCTACAAGTACAACCAATAACATTAAAGGAATTGTGCAAATCTCTATTAAAAACTTTAAAAAATTACAAAATATATTCATTATATTCTTCCACTGCAGTGACAAGTTTTAGGAGGTGTTTCAGGTTCTGGCTTATACGGTTTTACACTAGCTACTGGCGGTGTCGAGTTTTGAAATTGTTGTAATGGTTTGTTTTTTTCCCTTTATTAAACAAAACAAAAATTAAAACTTCGATCGAACAAAAAAACGAACAATTAAAAGTTCGATCGATTTAATGTACTCTGGTTCAATATCATTGTCATATTACCAATTATTTTGTAATAGTTTATTTTATACATGAGATTTAAATTGCTGTTAGTAATTATTTCAACCAAAATTATTGCGTTTTAATAATTATAACATATTATAAATAAAACTATATTTTGTCTCAAAAATTTACTTGATTACGTAATGTTAATATAATTATTAATGTTAATATAATTATTAATTTTAATATAATTGTTAAATAGACATCATTATATTAATAGTTATTCATAAAGTCTTTAAATGAGTTTAATGTGGTTTTTAACAACACATTAAAAGGATCTCAGAAAACCTCATTTGTACGCAACTAAACAATAAAATTATTAGTTAAAGAAAAGGCTGTTGATTAATTAATTGTAATTGGTTTGTTGATAAAAGGAATCGTTGCATGTTCAAATTGTAAAGCTTTTTTACATTGCAGCATAATACCACGCAACACCACTCGTATTTAAATCAATTTAAAATAAAATTGTGTTTTTTGTTTATAAATTTTTTGATAAATAATAATATTTATAACACCGTTATTTTTATATGTTTAAAAAAAAAAATTATTCAAAACACCCTGATTTAGAAAGTTACATTAGAAAAAAATTTCTCTGTAAGTAAAGAGCCAGTTTAAACGCCCTTTGGTGTTTTAGCTACTTACATATTAATTTTTCAGGTAGTGGAAAATTGGGGTACAGTAGATCCAGGGGCACAGTGAATAAGAGTCATTTTCTCAAAGATTAGAATTTTATTCATCTTAGTAATGTAATCATTTTATGTGCTGATATATCAGCCGTCTTTATTTATAGTAGTTACCACAAAGTATTTGACAACCGGTTTTTGGTAGGTAATTTTTATTTTTAGCAAAATAAAGTAAATTTTCTTACCTTCCTTATGTTTGTTAAGGAGATTATGGTTGAAATAATTTTAAAAATTAAAGTTTTTCATTCGGATTATTGATATTTCCTTTTAGTAGTTTTGCTTTTCTTTTAACAATGTTTATGTTCAAATAAATTAGACTTAAACTAAATTTGTTATGAAATGGCACAGTGAATCGGGGTACAGTGAAAAGGTTGGTTCACTAATGTCCACTTAATGATCTTAAAGAATAAATTTATGCATTTTTAACAAACAAACTACATAAAAATGAATTTATTAGTTTTAAGTTTTTAATAATAATATTTGAATAATTTTTTAATTTTTCAAAGTGTTTTACACAGTGAATCAATGAACACAGTTGTGTTCGTTGATTCACTGTGCCTTAGTACTGGGGCACAGTAAATAACGTAACGCAACTCACTCTAAACCTTTCTGTGAGCCGATAGATAATAAATATTTGGGTTTTAGTAAATTATCATCATGAAAAACATATATCTCAATCCTTTCGCCTTGAAAAAATAAAATACATATTTTAACCTTTTGCTTAATTTTAAAAATAAAATCCGATCGACTGTGCCCTAACTTAACATATATTTCCAAAAGTAACCTGCGCCACCACTATAGTTTCTACCTTACCCGGTCAGATCTTACTCGGTGATGAAAAATATACCAACTTATAAAAAAGCATAAATGGTAGTTTTACCAGTTCTTATATTAGATGGCTACCCACTATTAAAAATCGCCAAATAAAAAAAATACACTTTCTCATTTTTTTAACTTTATGCACAATCAAATAAATTTTTTTTTTCGATTGTTATTAAGGTCGAACTCTTATACAGCAATCAAGTTTACCTTTACTTAATTCTCTTGAAAGGTTTGGAGTTCCAAAAAATTACAAAAGTTACTAAAAAGGGTCTTAGCATCAGTTAAAAATTCTTTTAAAAAACCTACAGATCTTAATCTCGACATCAAAAACTAAGCTCAATTAAATATAGTTTTAACTAAACTCAATTAAATACAGTTTTAACAGTTTTAACCCTACTAACAATAAGTTGAAATTTTACAATCTTAGGGAGGTACAACACACCCGCCCCTCAAGCATAACCCAGAAGTTGCGCACGATCTTACTTCTTTAAAGAAAAAAATAAACTTTTTATGTAAGCTAGTTAACTTGTCGTGAACTAGCATATATAAAAAATATTATCCTTTTAACAATGTACCGAATTGGACTTACACGTTTGGCTTCCCCGAAATTGAATGTGAGCATGTAGCTCAACTTAATTTTTATGACAAAAAAATTACAAAATTACAAAATTTTTATGACAAAAAATGACAAAAATTGATAATTTTAGCACCCCTTCAAAAGACACCTAAAATATTTATTTGTTTGGTTGTTCAAATCGTGTTTGAGTATTGAAGAAAGGTAAACAATATTCCTAATAAATAAGGTTTAGACTTCTTTTTTTTGTAATATAGGTACGCTAATTTTTAGTTATTATCTTTGTCTAAACATTTTTATCTTTTTCAAAATGATAAATGGTTTTTTTTTATGAATTTGTAGCAAAAATTTTTTATTTATTTTACTCATTAACATTTTAATAACGCGCTAAATGAAAGATAATCTTAATTATACCTTAAGTGAAAGTTACGTTAAAACTTTTAACTAATGTTTTTATATTAGCGAAACGCTTTAAAATAAAGGAACAATTTATTGATAAACGGTTTAAAATAAAGTAACAAATTATTGATAATTGAAGTATATGTCACAGTTCTATATAAAGGGGGAGCAAATTTAATAGCAAAAAAATCAATATTCCTGAGAATCGATGCCTATTATTTATAAGATGTAAGTAAAAAAAAATTTTCGACTTTGATTAGATTTTAAGGTTCCTCTTTGGATTATAAATTCTTCACGGGTACTAATATTTTTGTATTTTGTTTTAAAACCATATCAACCTTGAACTCGAAAAAAGCAGAAAAAAATGCTTGTTTGATAAATAACAATTTTATTAAAAAAAAAAATTAAAGTTAAAAAAATATTTGCAAAAATATACCTTAAAACCCCCGTTTTATCGAAAGCTGGGATTTCAAAATATAAATAGAGCCGTTTTTATGAAAAAAACAGCTCAATTTTTTTTATTTTTTATATTTTAATTAAAACAAACAATATTTTCAAAATTAGCATACTATTCTGCTTCTTTTGAGTACCAGGTTGATATACTTTTTTTTATACAAGTAAACAAATCGTTGAACAGCAAGTCTAAAACCATCGTATTTATATTTTGCAAATTTTGGGTAATGCTACAATATATATGCCGCGTGGACTACTAATTCTTGTTAGTAATTAAGTTACTGCAGGTGTTAGTAACTAAAATTAAAAGAAATTAAATTACAGTTAGTGTTAGTTATTAAATTACTAACAACTACCAAAAATATGTTGTTTATATGCTATGCAAATTAAGGTAGCCATAGCAACCAAAAAAAAAATTAACTTCAGAATTCTGAATCTCATTTTACTACATACTCTCAATATTATGAACTTAGCGCAAATAAAATACTGTTAAAACAATGTTAATGTAAAAATGAGTAGTTGCTATGCAAATTTTAGTACCATAGCAACCAATTTAAAACATGTGATATCTGAACGGGAATTTAAGGGGATGAATTTAAGGGAATAATCAACTCAAACCTGATTAAAGCATCATATAACTTAAACAAAAATAAGGCAGCACATGGTAATTATTAGTTATAGTGCGGCAAAAATGCAAACGACATATATGAAACTTTCTTCAAAACTTTCTATTCTGTATACGACGCTAACTTTCCCGTAGTTGAAATAATAGCAAAACCAAAGAGTTTGAATTCTCCTTGGATTACCAAGGGGTTTAAAAAATCTTCCAAAATCAAACAAAAGTTATATTTAAATTTTCTAAAAACAAAAACAACTGCAAACGAAAAAATTTACAAAAACTATAAATATTTATTTGAGAAAATTCGTAAAAACTTAAAAAAAAAATATTACTCGGAATTACTTAACAAATTCAAATATAACACCAAGCGCACTTGGGAAATAATGAAGGAAATTATAGGAAAACAAAAATCATGCTTTGGTTTTCTGCCACAAATGATTAAAATAGAAAACACTAGCATATTTTAACCAAACGCTATATCACATGAATTTAAAATTTTTTTTACTGAAATAGGTCCTAAACTATTAAATAAGATTCCTATCACAAGTGACTTTTTATTATCCTTGGAGAAGTGCATATGCTCTGATGAGCTATCCTCTGATTTATCAATTGAAGAACTTAAAAAGGCGCTCAAATCTATTAAAAAGAATAAATTATGTGGACCAGACGAAATAGATGGAAATGTGAAAATAGATTGCTTTAAGCAACTAAAAGATGTTCTTTTCAAAGTTTTTAATGCCTCAATTAAACAAGGAATCTTTCCAGAACAATTAAAAATTGCCAAAGTTACACCTATTTATAAAGATGGTGACCAATCCCAAATAACTAATTATCGCCCCATCTTTGTGCTCTCTGTATTTTCAAAAATCTTAGAAAGAATTATGTACAACAGAATATATAAACACTTTGACAAAAATAACCTACTCTATGTTAATCAATTTGGTTTTAAAAAGGATAGCTCAACAGAGCATGCAATTATCCAACTTGTAAATGAAATTTCAAAATCGTTTGAACAATCAAAATATACATTAGGTATTTTTATCGACCTATCGAAGGCCTTCGATACGGTTGACCATCACATCCTACTCAAAAAACTGAAATACTATGGAGTAAATAACCAAGCGTTAAGGTGGTTCAGAAGTTACTTAACAAATAGAAAACAATTTGTTGTTGGTAATGACAACTATCACAACAATTGTTTAAGTATAACCTGTGGAGTTCCACAAGGTTCAATCCTCGGACCTCTCCTTTTTTTAATTTATATAAACGATTTAAATAAAGCAACTAATCTGATGAGCATCATGTTTGCTGATGATACTAATTTATTCATCTCTAAGAGCGATATTGGCGAACTTTTTGTCACAGTGAATAAAGAACTTAAAGTTTTATCCCACTGGTTCAAGTCCAACAAATTCACTTTAAATACTGACAAAACTAAATGGACTCCTTTTCATTCGAATAGGAAAAAAAATTTCTTACCCCTAAACTTGCCTCCAATCTTTATTGATGAAATTGAAAAAAAAAGAGACTCCGTTATTAAATTTTTAGGTGTTTATCTCGATGAGAACATTAATTGGAATCAACATATTAACTATATATGCACTAAAGTCTCTAAAAACATTGGAGTTTTGTACAAAGCTCGAACCTATCTCAATAAGAAACACTTAAGGCAACTTTATTTCTCATTTATTCACTGCTACATAAACTACGCTAATATTGCCTGGGGAAGTACTGAAAAAAGTAAACTACTTCGTCTTTATCGCTGTCAGAAACGAGCAATTCGCATAATTAACTTTGCTGATCGTTTTTCTCATTGTAAACCTTATTTTATTGAGATGAAAATTTTAAATGTATTTCAACTCAACGTTTTAAAAATTTTATGCTTTGTTTATATGTTGAAAAACAATCTATCCCCCCCCCCCCCATTCTTTAAAGATTTTTTTAGTTTAAAACCCAGCAACAAATACACTCTTAAAAGAAAAAATTTCTTTAACGAACCTTTTTGTCAAACAAATTTCAATCAATTTTGTCTTGCCTATCGTGCACCGCACCTATGGAATAAACTTGTTTTACCTAATGTTGATTTTGATCGACCAAATTCTTTTTGTCTTTTTAAAAACAAAATTAAAAATCTAATTTTTTCCCTCGATAACATTTTAGAGTACTATTAATTAATTTATCTATTATTTAAATTTTTAATATTTTTTCCCTAAAGTTTTGTTGTTAACAACTATTTATACTTAAAGATTTGCTAATGTAAAAGTTCTATATATATATTTTACTTTACTGTAACGTATACTTTACAAGGTATTCGTAAATTATATTGTTAATAAATGTTTTTTAAGGTTCCGATGATAAGATCTTAGTGATCTTCTTTCGGAAACCTAGTTTACACTGTTATCACGATTTGTATATATATATTTGTAAAGTAATTTTAATAGTTTATTGTATTGTAAAACGACTAACTTTGTAAGCTGAAAAAAAAAAAAAAAAAAAAAAAAAAAAAATTTATTATTAATAAATTTTTTAATTTGTGATTTTCACAGTATAACTGAAATAACATGCTATGACATATTTATTTCACACATTGGTTTTTCTTATTTTTAAATACTCTAGAATAACATGTACTAATTATTCGTTTTAAAAACGTAGATGTAATTGTTATATAACACAGTGTTGATGTCATCGTAAATTACTTATTTATAATTTTTTTAAATTTCAATAATAAAATGCTTAGAGTCATGGTAACAAAGGGATTTAATATAAATAAATTGTCAATAAATTTCTTCTTATATATGTAGATACTAAAATTAAATAAGTTTTCAAGGTTAAGACAAGACAACTAAATTTTTTCCAATTTTGTCCACCTACTGGTCCGCTGTGCACTGGGTAACCGACTAAAAAAATAATAAAACAAAAATATCCTCGAATTTATTGTGCGGCCCTCTTATGCGTTAGGGATACCGAACATAAGAGGCCCGATAATAAAATTGCGTACCTGGTGCTGGGTGAGCCTTGCTGTTAATACGGAACTGACGGTACATTGAATTGCTTTTTTATTACACTAGTTTTATTACGGTAGTGAACACCTTTATTACGTTCACTGAAATATAACGCAGAACAGAAACATGACAAAAATAGTTATTTTAAAATAAAAAAATAAATTAATACGAGCGTTACGATAAGTTATATATATAAGTATTTAGATACAATCATATCTAAAGTGTTAAACTGTATTGTTTTTGGAAAGAAATTGAATTTTCTCAGAAACAGATATTATGTTCTGACATCGTTTGATGAAGGCAAGTATACCCTAGGTCTTTTTATTGATTTAAGTAAAGCTTTCGATACAATCAATTATCAAATCCTTCTATCAAAACTCAAAAGTTATGGTATAAAAAATACTAACTTGTCCTGGTTCGAGAGTTATTTGACCAATAGGAAGCAGTATATAGTTTATGATGAAGGAAAAACTAATTATGAGACAATTAAATGTGGTGTTCCTCAAGGATCAATTTAGGGCCACTTCTATTTCTTGTTTATATAAACGATTTAAATAAATTTTCTAACATTTTAAATACAATTTTATTTGCAGATGATACCAGCTTATTTTATTCCAATAAAGATATCAATATATTATTCCAAACATTAAACAAAGAACTAGACAAACTAACCCAATGGTTTAAATCAAACAAGATATCTTTAAATATTACTAAAACAAAATACACTTTATTCCATCGCCTAGATAAAAAATCAGATTTTCCCTTAGAACTCCCAGACCTTTTTATTGACAATCAATTAATAAAGAGAGAGCAATCAATAAAGTTTTTAGGCGTGTTTCTAGACGAAAATGTAACCTGGAGGGAATACATAGGTGTAGTTGAAGATAAAATATCAAAAAATTTAGGAATAATGTACAAAGCAAAGCAGTTATTACATTAATCTTGTTTAAAAAACATTTACTTTTGTTTTATTTATTGCTACTTAAGTTATGCGAACATTGCTTGGTGTAGCACTAACGCAACAAAAATAAAAAAATTGCTTAGCAAACAAAAACAGGCTATAAGGATAATTTCAAACGTAGATCGTTTTTCACACACACAAACACTTTTTAATGAACTCAATATCCTAAATGTATATAAACTAAACCTCTATCAAGTTCTTATTTTTATGTTCAAACTTGATAAAAATATATTACCAATCTTATTTTATTTAATTTTTGAAAAAATAAATCACATATACCCTACAAGATTTTCAAAATACAACTACATTCAATCCAAAACTTATTATTCCGCTACTAAATTCTCTATTGTAAACCGAGGACCAAAGTTGTAGAACATAATATTAAATAATGAAATGAAAACTAATTATTCTCTAAACCAATTCAAAACAAAACTTAAGCAATTACTTTTGTTAACTGAAAATGAATGAAATTTTTTCTAATAAAACTTCTTTATATAAGAAATCAATAATTAATAGTTAATTAATTAATTACTTTAGATTATTAATACATAATTAATCAACAATTGTACATATGTTTTTATTATTTTAAATAATAATCTTCTTTTCGAGCAAATTTATTTTTTATTTTTGCGTTATTTATTAATCTTTTACTTTTATTTTATACTGTTTATTTGCTTTTACTTATTTAGCAATGAAAAGTATTATAAATATAATTAAATAAGTTAAACTATAAAATGCTCCAATAAAATGTTTTTATATAAAATCATATCTTCTTATTTTTTCAAACCAAGTCTTAAATGTTACTTTTGTCATTTTAATATTTTATTAAATTTTGTTTCTTTTATTTTAGAAAACAATTGTTAAATGTTATTCTTTGAAAAACTATAAATTTTAAACAATATGCGATATATTTAAATTTTCTTTTATAATATAAATCAGAGATATATACATTGAAACTATATTTTATTGTCAAACTATATTTTGTCTAGTAATGACGCATTTTTTAGGGCTCAATGATAAGACTAAATTTGTCTTCTTCTAGCCATGGTCATGTAATTATTTTTTTTATAAGTTACGACTGTAAATTTTTTTTTTATCGGCAAAAGTGTAAGAAAATAAAGCAAACATACCATTAAAATAAAAGCATAAAAATAAAATATCCTGTACAGATACAAGAATATCTCAGCGGAATACACAACAATGCTCTTGATAACTTAAAGTAAAAGTATGATATTGAGAATCTTTTTCCAGCAATAAATTACACTAGCTGAATTGACCCGTAAAAATACGGGTCTTTGTAAGTCTATTCCACACAAATCTTTTCCCTGATTTTTTGAATCTAGCTGTTCGTATCGGTAAATACAGGTCTTTTCTTCAACATGTATATTTATCTATTCCACGTCAATCATTTCTTTACTTGTTCCTTATTTACTAAAATATTTTTTAGTAAACAGTGGAAAAAAATTCAATAAAAAAATTTGCTTTGAGAGCAAAAAAAAACTTTAACATACGCAATTTTTCCGCATACGTTTATAGCTTATTAAACCCCCTTTATTTATTTATTTTTTTTTAAAATTCTGAACTAAACTACTTCCTACTTTTAGACCAGCTATGGACCAGGGTTTATGGTCGCGTCCTAACCATTTTCAATAGTTACTATTTACTATATTTATTATTATTATATGCTTAGTTTTGAATAATAACGGTCTTTTATAAACACCTTTGTATTAAACGGAAACGGTAATGCAATTCTTTAAAACGTTAGTCGCTTAAAGCGTCAAAAGTCATGCAAAAAAATAAATTATAAGTTTTGTGGTTTAAAAGTTGAAAAACTAATAATAATATAACAAAAAGTTTGGTAATTTTTAAACGTTATTATTTAGCTCTTATATATGGTATTTATTTTGTTTTCATTTTACATTTTTAAAAAAATGTTGAAGCGCCTAACTACATGCATAACTTGCATAGCTCACAAGTTAAGTGCGCAGTTATCAGAGTCGCTGTGCAAGGCTTCAAATCCGCGCCTAAAAAATCTCAATACTTTTTTTTTAATTTTTTTTAATCTGGCTATATTATAGCAAAAAATTAAATATAACAAAAAACCTTTTAATTGTTTTTTTTTCCCTGCCTCCACTGCAATACCATGTGGAGTAGCAAGACGGTTTCATCAAATTCTTTCCTTATTAGGTTTTAGGACCTTTTTTTAAAAACTATCCGTAGCTTATTAGAACCAATTATGTGAGAAAAGTATCAAAACCATGACACACACGCATAAAGTTTTCGCCCCGTTTATTGGTGTTTTTAGAAATCCAAAAAATTCATAAAATTTAAAAAGAAAAAACAGTTAAAGTGTATAACGTTTAACTTGTTTAACTTCACAAATATTTTGTAATTTAAAGATTCTAAGAAAAAAATCGCTAGTGGTAAATTTGAACCACGACTATTACGTTCAGAAGCTTAGCTCGCTAACCACTAGGCCATGCTGACACATCAAATATCGAAAATTTAAAAGTATATAAAAATTGTTGTTAACGGAATTGCTGTAGATCAAAAATTAAGGAGAGGTTGACGCAATGCAATTTTTAAGTCAAAGTCAAACTATAAAATTTGAAAAATGTTTCAGTATGTTTTATCATTACTTAATTACGTACGTTAGATATTTGCATACACGTTTTCTTAAAAAAAAAGTGCTGCGACTCTTTCTACTAACACTACTATTAAGTTTGGCATTATTGTATAGAAGATAGATTATAAAATAGTTTTTCACTTAAAAGGACAAACTCTATTCCACAATAACCTTATCTCTATTTCTCCCTCTAATATTTTTTAGTGAACAATAGATTTTGTGCTGGAAAAAAAAACTTCACATATGCACCTTTCCCGTATATTTATATTTAGAGCTTAAAATGAAGAAGATAAATCATTTAGTTCAAGACAACCTGCCCAAACCCAAATCCTTTGTTGATTTATGCACACTCACTGTGGCTAGGCATGTAAAATAAGTAGCTAGGCAAGTCAAATAAATTAACTTGATCTGTTTTTCTGCATAAAACAAAAACAGAAAATGTGAAGTCCTTGATATAAGGAACTGTAATATTGGATTTAGTTAAATCAATACAAAGTAATAGGAAACTGAAAAATAAAGTAACAACGTGAATATTATTCAAATACTAATTTACAACAATTTGTATTGCGTTTTATTAAAATAGCTTTATTAAATGGTATGAAGATTGATGATTCTTCTTTTTCGCCTTTAGAAAATGATTAACGATTTGAAAGACTTTTAAATTGATTATAAAAACATAATCTAAAAATGAAATAAAATCATTATTGATAACACTTAATGCACATTTATTTGTTTTATGTTAATTCATTTGAAAAATGAAAAATACGAAACGAAATTTAGTAATATTAAATAAATATTAAACACTTACTTTGTGAGAGTGGTTTTGTAAAAGTTTCTAATTTTTGGAAAGAAGGCTGGAAATACTCTTTTCTTTAAAAAATTCAGTTTTATCAGCATTGCTAAAGATAAAAAGTCTTACTGATACAGAAAAATTAGGCATTTTTTTAAAAATGTTTCTTGGATTTTAGTGAATGATTAGGAGTAAGTTTCATTAATGAAGCTACCCAATAATCCTTTTTAACGATAGACACCAACGTGAAGGTAAGCCAAGCTGTCTATAAACACAAAACATCACAACAACATTACAGGATGACAAACAATAACACCAGTAGTGTAGGCAGGATTTTTGTTGTTTCAGATATATATTTAGAAGCTGTTGAAGAGTTTAACTTTGTTATGTCTAAAAAAATTCAGATTAGGAAAAACATTTTTTTTAAACATTTGTTCCTAAGCTTTAACAACATCAATTTTTTGCAAAGTATTTTAATTCTATAAAGGTGAATACACTTAAGTTTGGTTGAAAGTGCTATCTTTAGCATCAAAAGACCCTGCCTATGTTACTGAATACACATAGCATAAAATATTTGCACATAAATACATTTGCACATAACACAAAATATTCATATTATGTGTTTCCAAAATATTTTAAAAAGCTAGACAACACAACCTAGCTCAACACTTGTAACACCGCTTGGCACTAAACGCTGCCAAGTAACACCACAATTTAGTAACACTGCTTGGCATTAAGTGCCAAGTAACACCACTAATTAGTAACACCGCTCGGCTAGCAAGAATCACAATCTTGCACTACACGTTGCTAAGTAACATCACTTTTCACATGGAAACAACTTAATATAAACTTATATAAACATAAGCACATAAATATAAATAAAGATATATAAACGCATATCTGATTAATTTTGCGATACTAATCTAAAATGAACAAAAACAATAAAGTGCTATTTATCAGTTTAAACCTAGAAACTATGTGTAAAGCGTCTAATAAAATTTGTGAACAAAAATTATAACTAAACTGGTTTGAAACAGAGAAAAAGTCAGAAGTATCTTGTAATAACATACTATATTGTAAGTAATAAATCAGTGTTTTTTGAAACAATTAAACAATTTTATTATTTTAAAAGTCATATTAATGGTAATATTAAAAAGCAAAATTAGTTGCAAATTAATTTTAATAACACTAAATTAATTTTAATAATACTAAATTAAAAATGACATGTTAACAATTGCAAACATGTTGCATCATATAGTCCACATGTGGCTGACAACTGATTTTAAATACTATTTTATAATATATCCATAGAGAATAATGTAAAGAGATTAATAGGTGTATAGTGCATATATTAGAAATATTAAACAGATATCATAGAAAAAGAAAAACTTTAAATATATTTACTAAATCTTTCAAAAACTATATAACACTTAACAAATAAAAGTTAATACAAAAGAAAATTTAGTATTATTAAAATTAAAAATAAAGATAAAAAGATGTAAAAACGTAAATTAATAAAAAAACTTATAGACAAATTATTAAAAATTTTTATAACATAAGAGTTCTTTTGTAAGTTTAGGATTTAAAAACAGAATTAAAAATCAAAAAAATAAAATATTGAAAGTATAAAAATTAAATTAATAACAAATTGCAAAATTAAAAAAAATATTTTTTTAAAAAGTCAGTTTTCTTTATAATTAAAGATAAAGATAATTGTACCAGGAGCTTAAAAAAGCTACTGGTAGAAATTAAAAGAGTTGAACAGCTTCCCAGGACCCCTACCAATGGTGTCATATAAGGCTTGTCTTCTCCATCTAAAGGAGGGATCATCTCCCCCATATTGACACCACCGGTAGAAAGCCCTATGAGATATCGGACCTGGGTGCTGGGAGCAAGATCGCAGGAAATCTTGATGCAATGCTAAAAAACAAAAACAAAAAAAGAAATAAATTTGAATACAATACTGCACAAACAACCAATAAAAATATTATTTAAAACTATTTAGACCCATAAAACTGCATAATCATGCAAAACAGATTACCTGATGGTCCTGCAGATATTGTTGCTATTATAGAAATAAATAAAAAATATGAACTAACACATATATTAAACAGTTATATAAGTGCATACAAACATGAAAAACCTAATGTTTAGGTTTCAGTTTACATAACACTGCATAAGTATGGAAAAACTGCATAAGTATGGAAAACACATCACCTGGTGGTACTGCAGTTGATACTGTTGCTATTGCTAAAATAAATAAAAAAGTATATAAACAAACACATATTAAACAGTTATCTAATTGCATACAAACACGAATAAAGTAATGTTTAAGTTCCAATACACATAACACTCATAAAACTGCATAAGTATGCAAAACACAATACCTGATGGTACTGCAGATGATATTGATGCTATTGTGAGAGTAAAAAAAAAAATGTATAAAGTAACATATGTTAAGCATTTATGTAATTAATAACAAATATGAAAAAAGTAATGTTTATATTTTAAACACCTAACACTCATAAAACTGCATAAGTATGCAAAACACAATACCTGATGGTACTGCAGATGATATTGATGCTATTATAAAAGTAAAAAAAAAAAGTGTATAAAGTAACTTATGTTAAACATTTATTTAATTGATAACAAACATGAAAAAAGAAATGTTTAAGTTCCAATACACATAACACTCATAAAACTGCATAAGTATGCAAAACACATTACCTGATGGTACTGCAGATGATATTGATGCTATTGTGAGAGTAAAAAAAAAAAGTGTATAAAGTAACATATTTTAAACATTTATGTAATTGACAACAAACATAAAAAAAGTAATGTTTATGTTTTGATACACATAACACTTATAAAACTGCATAAGTATGCAAAACACATTACCTGATGGCACTGCAGATGATATTAATGCTATTGTGAAAGTAAAAAAAAAAAAAGTGTATAAAGTAACTTATGTTAACATTTATTTAACTGATAACAAAAATGAAAAAAGAAATGTTTAAGTTCCAATACACGTAACACATAACATATAAAACAGCATAAGTATGCAAAACACATTACCTGATGGCACTGCAGATGATATTGATGCTATTGTGAAAGTAAAAAAAAAAAGTGTATGAAGTAACATATGTTAAACATTTATGTAATCGCATGAAAACATGAAAAAAAAATATTTAAGTTTCAATACATATAAAACCCAAAAAACTGCATAAGTATGCTAAATAGATTACATGATATTATTGCTTAAGGTGTTAATGTAGAGACAAAAAAATAAATAAATAAAGCATTCTGTAAATTAAGATATG
The DNA here is from genome assembly GCF_022113875.1 of Hydra vulgaris. Classification (NCBI taxonomy): domain Eukaryota; kingdom Metazoa; phylum Cnidaria; class Hydrozoa; order Anthoathecata; family Hydridae; genus Hydra; species Hydra vulgaris. Next base: position 298,882 of record NC_061166.1, read on the forward strand.
CTATCTTTAAGTTTTAACACACATAACACTCTTAAAACTGCATAAGAATGCAAAACACATTACCTGATGGTACTGTAGATGACGCTATAGTGGAGATAAAAAATAAATTTACATAAACTAACATATACTAATCAATTAAACAGTTTATTTTAAGTGATAAAACCACACACAAACATCAATAAATGTGTGTTAAAATTAAACAAAATGAAACATAAGTGAACTTTGCTTACCAATTGAATTTTCTAGTTTTTCTAAATAGAATACAAAAAAAAAACTCATTAACATTAAGAAAGAAACTAACATGCAGATTATTTGTCAACTTTAGGAAATCTATAAATAAAGTTGGAACAAAACAAAAGCCAAAAATTAACAATCACAGATTAAAACAAACCAAAAAAAAAAAAAAAAAAGAAAAATGTGACAAAAAAAAAAAAATAAATAAAAATAAAGAAGAACATTATAGTAACTTACTTAGTTGTTGAAATATAAGCCCTATAAAAAAAATGCTAAAAATTGTATCAAAAAAGCGAAAAGACCAAAGAGTAGACCTTTTTTTTGAAAGTAAAATGCTATATCTTTCTCTATAATACACAAATGAAATATAATCAAATTCTGTTTACCATTGAATGTTTTACTTTTTCTAAATAAAATGAAAAACTTATAAACATTAAAATAAACTAACTTGCCATAGAATAACTTTATGTTAAATAAATATGTAATAAAAAAATTAAGAGAATGACAACAACAATAACAAATTGCTCACTTAGATTCTCAACTGAATCTTCTAATTTTTCTAAATAAAATAAATTTAAAAGTTACAAAAGTCACTTGCTGACTGACAAACTGTCACAACTGATAAAAGCAGTTGCTAAATAACTTTAAAAAAACTAAAAAAGCATAACTGTATTTGCACACAAAAAAAGCAAAAAAAAAAAACAAAAAAAACATTCCTGACTTAGCTTGTCCATTACTTCCGCTAAAGATTAAAAAAAAGTTATAATTAACAAAGTGCTAAAGGTGGTGAAATATATATCTTTGTAACATATCCTTCTCATACAAAGTTAGCTTACTTGGCAAGAGCTCTTCGGCTCTGATCTTGAACATCTAATATATATATATAGACAAAATTAATTTTCAAAATATTAACTTTTTCAATTAAACATATAAGATTTGTCTTAAATTATAAAACTGTTGCACAGTTTTATAATTTAACATTTATAAATTAATCAGTAAATGACAAAAAGTTTCATTTTACGTGAAAGTTTAGTAGTTAAAAGACTTAAAAATCTGTTTTAGCTTAAACACGTTTTATAAAATTCTAGCTTAAACACCTTAAATAATGCTTACACGCGTTTTTAAAGTTAACTGCTTTACAAAAACATCAATCAAAATAGCGGAATAAACAAAAACTGAGTTTTGGGTCCACCCTTTTAAAGTTCTAAAAATTAATTTATATATTTTTTAATTTTAGTTAAATTTTAGGGCGGTGTACTTGATTCACGGGGTTAGGGGAGGGCGGCATATCTTAGTTGATTTTAATTAATAACGGCTAAAAAAAATCACCGTTTTATTCACACGTGAATCAAGTACAGCTCCGCCACTTTTAGAACATATGTAACTGCTACTATATATGGTATATATAAATGGCTTACTTCAAAAAAATGCAGAAACTTCTTCGTCGCCTAAAGATATACAAAATTATCTCAATGTAATCTCTTTAAAAAATAATAAGCTAAATATCTCAGTATTATTGACGTATCATCTCTTTTTATCTCTTTAACTAATGAATGTTATACAAAATAAAAAGAATACTTTAACCTTCTGTGTCTTGGCTGCTCATTTCTAAAAAATAATCCTAATGTTTATTCTTGGGTCAAAAACATATTAACTTCAAACATATTAACATGGTAATTATAAAATAAGTTTATTTTTTTAAATGAAGATTACAATAATTAAACTTGTAGATACAACTTACTTGTCATCCCTCGCTTTGCAATTGTTATAATTGATATGAAGACCACATGGTCGAGTTTTATTGGTTTTAGAGTACAGTTGGCGCACATATCATAATACAAAAATCAAATGGTTTTTAATCTATTAATTAAGCTGTTTTTATTAACGGATTTGGTGGATTTAATTAGATAACCGCAAGGTAGTTTTACAGTCGTTTAAGAGTTGGCGTACGTTTCGTAATACAAAAATCATTTAATATTTGTTTACATCTTAGTATTCGAGCATTTCTATTAGCGGGTTAGACGAAATTTTGTGGATTTTCTGTTTGTCACCTTCTGGAGTAACTAAATTTTTGTTTTACGTTTCAGAATACAATTTTTTTTTTCATACCTTACCGTACTTTTTAGGACTCTGGACCAGTTAGTTTTAATAAAAATTTCAGTTTACATGTAAAACCTTTTTTTTTATATATATAAGAAAGAAAGTTATCTCTTTAATGTGTGTTGAACTCGCATACTTAACTAATTACCTAAAACATAAGTGTCTCTATCATTATATATGCGCTACAAATTTCCAACAGCGTTTTTATGTTTTTAGAAATTTTAAAAAACGTTTTAAAAAATTCTCTTCGTTTGGTTTGTTATAGTATATTATATCTTTATTTTTATGTAAAGCGTATAACATCTATATGCATTTAATTTTGTTTTTCTTTGTTTTCTAGAAAACTGGAAAAGATTTTTAAAAAAAATTGTGTAAGCAAAAGGTTCTGAACCCAAGCGAAGCACTTCAATCGATTTGGAATGCTATATCATCTTTTTACACTTTTTAATAAACAGAAAACTTTAAAAAACAACATTTAATGCTTTAAAATAAAGAGATATTGTTGCAATGAAATTTTTAAGTAAAAATAAATCGATAGAATTTGATGTCATCTACTTTATAATAATACTGATTGATAATTAAAGAACTTAAAGTTTACATATTTAGATATTTGAATAGACTTTTGTTCACATTGATAAAATACAAATCATTGCGGATTGTGGTTCCGAAAAAAAAGGTTAATACACTACCATCTATAATTATTGGAAAGGTCATTTTTAATATCAAAGATATCAAAGTTTGGCGAAAAAGTGAAAACAATGTCTACATGAATTATATGTTATTTTCCTATTTATTAGGTTTACAAATAAAACTTCCCTGGTTATAATTTATTCAAAACCCTGATTAGCTTTTAATTTATTTGCCTATTACGCACCCTTAACAACATTAACCAACTGAAAGGTAAAGAAAGTTATTGAAAAGAAAGTTTCACAAAAGAAAAAAAAACTAAATAAAAGTTATTCGTTTTAAAAAACGTTTTACGAAGAGTTTTTCCAAACAATTTTATTTTTAATTGCGTTTTTTTGAATTACGTCATAAGCATATTAAGGCGTTTTGAAAAACAGTTGCTGCATATATTTAAAGTAAAAAAGTTAATGTAGCAAAACAAACTTTTAATTGTCAAAAGAAAGTTTTAAAGTTTTATCTAGCTACAGGCTTTTTTTTTTTTAAGGTGGTTCTATACCATTAAAAATAGAAAATTTTAATTTTTTTTTTTTACTTAATTTTGTGCAAAATTTATACTAGTTTAAGATATTTTAATAGTTTTAACTAAATTTAGAGCACAAGTTGGTATATTTTTAATTTTAAACAAAGTACTGAAAATGTTTTCCATAGTTACGCCCCTAGCAACGGCAATTTCAAAATCAAAAAAGTTTTTGCTGATCTTTTTTACCCACTGCTAAAATGAATCTTTGAAATGTTAACACTGCATTTTTAAAGTATAGTTTGCCAACTTTTAAACTCATTTTTGGCTATACTTTGCAAAAACAAATTGACTTTAACCTCGTGCTTCATTTAATTTGTTTGAATTTAGTAAATTGGTACTAGAGTTAAATTTTTTTTTATGGGTCGAAGAAAATCAGGTTACAAACCTTTAAAAAGAGTATTTCCTGGAAATCGATTTGTAGTTGCTCTACTAGAAACAATAAAGAATCCAATATCTACTTCAGAAATCATTATAAATGAAGCTCCGTGTTCAGCAAGTGGTTTAAAATTGAAAAATAATAATGTGAAGGAAGCAGATTTGAATATATCTTATTTGCTAATAGACTTTAATATTTTGGCAGAAACAATATGTTTGTATTCAGTTTGCCCAGAATGTAATCAAATGGGACTGTGTACTCAAAATTTAACAACAGAAAAGAAAGGATGGGCAAATAAACTGAGACTTTCCTGTACTTATTGTCAATGGAGTAAAAATATTTTTACCTCTAAAGAAATTATTTTACCTAATAAAAGTGGTCAAAAATGTTTTGACATTAATATTAGATGTGTTATGGCATTTCGAGAAATTGGCAAAGGTCATGCATCAATTCAGAACTTTTCGCGTATACTAAGCTTAACAGATCCTATAATTCTCAAAGCTTATAACGAAATTAACAACAAAATGTTAAACTCATACATGACTGCTGCTAATGAAAGTATGACCAATGCAGTTAGGGAATGCAAAGCTAATTTAGATGAAGTTGTTGAATGTATTGTATCTCTAGATGGGACATGGCAAAAAAGAGGTCATGAATCTCTTAATGGTGTTGTTACTGCAATATCTCGTACTAACAATAAGGTTATTGACTACGAAGTACTTTCAAAAAAGTGTCAAGCTTGCCTGTCATGGCGTAATAAAAAAGGCACAAATGAATACCAAATATGGAACAGCAGCCATAACTGTTCAATAAACCACAAGGGCTCAGCAGGCTCAATGGAGACACAAGGAGCTATCAAAACGGTTTGCGTTATAAAAATTATGTTGGGGATGGTGACAGCAGCTCATTTCTTAAAGTTGTAGAGAGTAAGCCATATGGTGAAGATTTTGTTATTAATAAACTTGAATGTGTTGGTCACATACAAAAAAGACTTGGGAATAGACTACGTTCACTACGACAGAGTATGAAAGGACAAGTTTTAGTAGATGGGAAAAAACTTGTTGGAAAAGGGCGCTTAACTGAATCTGCTATTAACTTACTACAAAACTACTTTGGCATGTCCATCAGACAAAACTCTGAAGTTTATAGCATGAAAAAAGCCATTATTGCAGTTCTGCTTCATTGTAGTGAGTCTGATACTAAAGCTCAAAGACATCTATATTGTCCAAGAACCAATGATAGTTGGTGCAAATGGTACAAACTAAATGAAGTGGAAAGGTTAAATTATGAACCTAAATTATCACTGTCTGCTGCTATTAGAGATATTTTAAAACCAATTTTCATGGAGCTAAGTGCTGATAGTTTATTGATAAAATGTTTGCATGGAATGACCCAGAATGTCAATGAGTCACTTAATGCAATGATTTGGTCTCGATGCCCTAAAAGTCAATATTGCAGTCAAAAAATAATTAAAATTGGTGTTTGTTCAGCAATTATTCATTTTAATGATGGTTTTAATGGACTTCATAATGTATTTAAATTTTTAAACATTACTCCTGGAGCTTCATTTTGCATAAATGGTCCAAAACGAGATTTATGTAGAATAAGAAAAGCTAACAAGAAGTCAAGTAGTTTCTGTAAAAAACAAAGAAAAGTTTTAAGAGCTAAAAGAAAGGGTTTTATTGATGAACAGACAAACACAAATGACTGTGAGTCTTATATGACTGGAGCATATTGATTTTTTTATGTGTAATATCATTTTAATGCTTGTTATTTTCTATTTATTTTATTATTTTCGTTTTTTCTCAGTTTTTGATTTTAGCCTATTTTTCCTCACCGTTTCCAGAATAAAATTTCTTAGACTTTACAGTTTGATCTAAAAATTTCCCAAGTTATTCGTTTAGGTTTGATCTACAACCTTTGTATTTTTTGAATTTTTGGTCTTAGAACTAACGTAACTGTAGTAAATTTTTGATATAAATGATTTTTTATCTATAAAATTTAAACTACTCAATAAATTTTATTGATTTTAGTTCAAATTGTTCTTCATAGTAAAACAAAACTTTTTGTAAAATTTTATTCAATGAGTAAATATGGTTTAAAAGTTATTAAAGAAACAGTAATTGGGGTATTTCGGGTCCCAACATGGTTTATTAAGCCCGTAAATTTTTTTTTTTTAATTTTTTTAGTTTTTTTTCTTTTTTTATATCTGGGCATCCTATTAAATGCAGTAATAAGTGATTTAAGGTCAAACGTTAGTGACACAACTTTGATGGTATAGGACCACCATAAAGCACCAGTACTGCTTAATTTTTATTTTTACAGATATGGCTGGAAAAAGAGATAAAGACAAAAGATTATCTAAAAGTTTTTCATTTGGAACGCAAGCGTTTATCAACATAGATCGTCATAAACGTTTTTCTTTATCTCAAAGAAACGTAGAAACTGTAGAATCTAGAAGTCAATCTGGCGGCAGTAATACATATTCAGGTATATTCGTAAACATATTTTGTATAATGAGATATAAAAAAGTCTAGCTAATGAAAATAGAGCGTAATAATAATAATATTATAAAATTATAGCCGATAAAAATACTCTAGTACAGTCATTAAATCGGTCTTTAATTTGCGTTGATACGTGAAATATATTTTAACGAATTCATTTTTATATTATAGTTTCGAAATCTGATACTGACGATGATCAAATTATAAAATCAGTTTGTAAAATGAAGCCATTATCCATTAAGTCACTTTTTTCATTTGTTTCCGAAGCTAATAAATATATTTGTTTGATGTGTCCAGAAAATGGAAAACTTATATGTGGGCCTGACCCATATCTGCGAAAACATATATTTCATATTCATAAAAAACCGGGATACCTTTACGATTCTCAAAAAAAAAAAAATTGCTCAAGATCAATCCATCGAATCGCAGAACAGAGATGAAATAGATAAAGCCATAATAAATTGTGTTATTCAAGATAGCCACCCTTTCAACGATTTTCATAAACCTGGTTTGCAAGTCCTTCTAAACATTCTTACTCCGCATTACAAGCCGCCTCATCGAAAGTCAATAGCTAATCAGTTAAGAAAACGGTATTATCAATACAAAAACGATCTTAAAGCTAAGCTTAAATTAGTTGCCTACATAGCACTAGCAACAGATTGATAGAAAAAATCGAGTTGGATTGTGTTGGCTTTGCATAACAGCGCATTACTTAACAAAAAAATTTAAATACAAATCAAAAATAGTTTGTTTTTATAGGTTTTATGGAAGGCAATTAAGTAATAGACTTACAGCATTTGTACAAAAAGAAATTAATAAACTTGAAATTGAATCTAAAATTATTTCAATTACAACTGACAACGCTGAAGATATTAAAAAGGCGATGGAATTTATTGCTTTACGACTTTCATGCATTTGTCATAATTTAAATCTTGTTTTGAACCATGGAATCAAATTGTGGACTAAACCATCACATAACTTATTAGATAGCACAGCAGATGTAGATGAAGATCTTATATATAACAATAATTATAATGAAAGCGATATCGAATCAAATGGAAATATTTCATCTGACGATCAAGAAGAAATTGCATGCACTTATGACAAAGAAGACGTTAGCTCAGATGATGAAGAAAGTAGCGAGGAGAATCAGGCGTCAACCAATGAAAATTTTGAACAGTTATTCATTTATTCATCAAGCATATTATTCAGGTTAAGAAAGACGATAGCTAATGTTAAACAATCTTCTGTTTTGCAATCATTTGTTTTTAGTGAGATTAAGAAGCAGGGACTGAACTTAAAAAACTTTTCGTCAAATTTTCATGTAAGTTGGAACGTTTTTGATGATTAGCAAGATAATAAAAGCGAAAATAAGTTTATAATAAAATTACCATAGATCCTGGCACAATCGATGGGTTAACAGAAAAACAGATTAATAAACTCAAGGAAGTAGTTTTGTTATCAGATGACTGGAAGTTCCTAGACATTTTACATTATAACCTTGCTCCATTTTTTGAAGCAACTAAACTTCTCTCTACAAAAAATTTTCCAACACTTTCTTCAGCAAAATTCGTCCAAAATACGTTAATGAACTTTCTTGAAAATGAATCTTCAGCTAAATTTTTTTTTTTACAACCACCTTCTACGGTGGAAAGAGAGAACATGGTACGAGCTAGTCTTCTCAAGTTCATGAAGGTATACTTTGTTGAAAAGATGTCTACAAAACAAAAGCTGAAAAGTTTGCTAGCATTTTTTTTTGATCCGAAAACAAACAAGTGTCTTAAAGCAAACTTATTAAGTCAGCACTCCGACGATATCCTAGAAGATCAACGCATACAAACATTTGTTTGCAAAATGAACAAAATTATTCGAGAAGTGGTTAGTTATAAACCTAAAATTTATATTTGTTAAAAAACATTTATTTTTAAATTTATATAAAAATTTTACTTTTTTTACATTTTCAGTGTTGTTAAAAAAAAGATTATATTTCAGCTAATATAAATACTTGTTTTCTTTTTTAGATATGATTGATTGAAATAATGATGTTCAATTTCATGTTTCACCTGAAGTTCCTGTTAAACGCAAAAATGGGTTTGCTAAGCTTGCAAAATTGTGTGGTTATAATCTGTGCGAAGATAAAACACAGTCAGAGCGAAATATAAAAGAGGAGTTATCCTTTTCCAATTATACTATAAAAGCAAAAACTTGAAAATTCGATGAATTTTGGATTCCTCAATTAGTGTTTAAGTTTATTCATCGCAAAGAAAGAAGTAACTTAAGCTCGAGAAACTTGCGGTACTCGATGCGACTTTAAGAGAAGAATTAAAACTTTACTTTAAAACTTTGTAATTAACTGTAAATGAGGAAAAGTATTTTACCAGTATTTTAAAAAGTATTTTGCTTTTTTGAACCGTCCTACTAAATTCGTTATATTAAACAAATTAAAATAAGCGGTTGTTGTAGTTATGAAAAGTTATAAATTTTTTAAAGTTAATAGTAAAGTTACTTTTACTATTTTAACTTTAACTTTTTTAATGTTAATTACATCAGTTATTTAATTTTTTTTTTTTAAAAGACTGTCTGGTTTATTGTTCTTGCTTTGGAAATGGCTCTGCATTTTGCAATTTTGTTCTAAGCTTTGCATTTTGGCTTCTTTTATTCAGCGTGGTTGTTGTTCTAACCAAAATCAAAGTTATTTCTTGAAATGACTAACTAGAGTAATTGTTAGATTATAGAATAATAAAAGAATAAATAATGTCTGGAGTAGACTATTTGAAATTAGTTAATTCCAGACAACAGTTTTATGAATATATATTAATAAATAAACAAAAACAAAAAAAAAAATTTCATTTCTGTTAGAGTGGTTATTACGACCAGAACGAGGGTGGTGAAGGGGGAATCACACCCCAAGCTGTTAGATATGCATTTGTGTTAGCGCATTAGCGTTAACAACAACAACACTGATTAAGAGAAGCAAAAAGCAGCAGCATAGCTACAAATATGCACAACTCTTTTATGGTAAATTTTTATCAGGGTCACTAACTTATTTAATCCCGACAAAAAAATTAATACTAAAACAAATAAACCAAAAAAAAAAATGCCTTTTTAAAGGTTTTTTGCAAAAATCATTCTTTCTAAAAAATTAAAGACCTCAATTATTAGAGAAAAACAAAATATTAGAGAAAAAAATAAAGGGTACAACCCTCTTTGCAGAAAACAAATTTAACATGTAATTTTATTGGGACTACCCAAATGCTGTCATGATAAAGTAAGATCAAAGTAAAGTCTAAAAGATAAAGTAAAATGATTATAAAAAAAAAGAGTTTCCAAAAAGTGGAGTTCTCCAGTTGGCTCTGAAAACAATTTTAAGATTTACTTTTATTAAATTTACACATATGCTGGAAGTTTCAGAGCTCTAGCTAGCCCGGAAGGTAGTGAAAAATCAATCGCAAGATTCCGGGACAACTGATAGCCGACAAACATCTTGTAAAGTCAAAATAAAGTTTGAAAAAAAAATTACAAGTTTATTCTAAAGCGCTATTTTAATTGAATAATATTTTATTTGTCCTATTGTCCTTGTGCGGATTGGACACCAACGCAACAAAAAGTAGGTTATTAGGGTGCCCACAACCTATATTAAAAGATTAAACAGGTTTTCTTACCATCTTTTTTCAAATAGAAATTTCATTATATATGATAAAACGCAATATAATTTCGTTATATATGATAAAACGCAATAAAAGATTATATCTGATAAACACTCCTTTAATCATATAATCTATAACTTATAGTTTAAATGACTTATAATTTTTTGAAAGCTGTTGTAGCAGTCGATGTCCTTGCGGGTACCAAAAGTATTATATTGCGTCATATTACCATAAAAAAATACTTAATTGAAAAGGCAAATACAAAGAATAAAACTGAAGAAAAAGCGCGCTCTAACGAATAGTGACTTAGTCAGGGTTTACACATGCATGAACTACCCATAGCAAAGAAATTATGCTCCCTTCCTGCCCAGACAAAGTTTCATTATGGCCACTAACCTATTTCTACTTAAAAAAAAAAATCAATGATTATTTACAAGCTTCTATTAGCACTCATGCGGCAGGGTTCCCGTCTCTACACTACTGTTATTATCGCATGACTATATTTGCCACTAATTATAATAGAACTACCTTTTCTGATATACGTGAAAAAAAAAAAATTTCCTGATGCCCCACCACATACTTGCCCAAATACCTTAAGTAGTACCCAGAAGTGCCCTCAAACAGAAAACGGATTTGAATACGCTACCTATCTCAAAATTTACGTTAAATCAACATTAAATGACTGTTCTTTAAGAAAGTAAATAATGTAACTTACATTTTACTTACTTACAAAGTAAAGTATAAAATTTCAAAGAAAACTTACTTTTATTTGTAAAAGTAAATAACAATTTTTTTCAAATTACTTTTATGTAAGCTAATTAATGCTAATTAGTTACTTTTACACGTAAAAGTAATTTGTTGTTATGATGTAGTTTTATTTTACTTGGTAAAGTAAGTGTTATGTTTTTTAAATATTATATTTACGTAAGTTTACTTCATAAATAACTTTTTTTACATTTAAAAAGTAAATTACATTTCGATGTAAATTTTTTACATAATTATAACCAAAATTACTTTTGAAAGAAATTTACTCTACACGACTTACCATTAAAAGTAAGTTACTTTTACAAGTAAAAGTAAAAATGCAAATAACTTTTACTTGTAAAAGTAAATTATTTTTTCAAGTAACAGTTACCCATTTAAAAAAACTTAACTTAAGTAATTAAGTTTTACACGTTATGTAATTTACGTAAATAAAAACGAATTACTTTTAAATGTAAGTAAGCTATATATTTTTATATAAGTTATGTAAAGTAATTTGCGCTTAAAAGTAATTCGCGTTTTTACATCAAAATAAGTAAAAGTGCTATCCCTACCGTCAACCGGGGTTACTTTAAACGTTTTTGAGATATTTTTGTATGCCCCTCTTTCATTAGTAACAATATTTAAAATTTAACATTATGCATATAGGAGCTATGGCTGGCTCTTACATAGTTCAAACTCAAAATCATATTTGAACAAAAAGATTTGGTATAATATTTATTTACTTAGTCGTTCAAAGTTATCCCGCAAATAGGGTTACTTTGAATATGTTCTGCTGTAAAAGCAAAACATATTCAAAAACACAATGCTTGGTTGTAAAATTCAATAAAAACAAACGTCTTTTATGAATTTTTTTTCTACACAATCTATACATTACGTTGTTTTTGCAAATAATCTAACGCTAAACCTTCCACGTCTGATCTAAGTAAACGTCTGGCAAGATTTTTAACTCTTGTTATAATTTTTCCTTTACCTCGATGTTTGCGACCTCTTCTTTTACGATACCGTCTTCGCGCCATACAATTAATTTTGAGAAAGAACAAATATAAATGTTTTTTTTTATATTTTTTCAAATTAAATAGTCGTGCGTGCATAAAAAAATACAATTAAAACATGGTTAATTTAACTAAAACAAAAATGTTGTAAAAGGTGTTATGATGATTTAAATTTGAAAGGAAAATATGTGTAATTTTCGTCTTCTCCTGTTCCAGTTTGAACCAGTTGTGCCGCAAGTTGAAGGTACAGAGTTATGATACCTTTAAAATTGGTAACAAAATCAACGGTAATTTGTAAGGAATTGTTTCCTTGAATGGTTGCCGGTGGTTTGTCGTTAACATAATTATAATCGCTAGTGGTGTCAATTGCTAAAGGTTCAGTTAAATTTTGCGTTTTACTGAAATAATTCTTGGGGTTTCTAATAAAACTGTCGTCGTCATAGGTATAAAAATCTGCAAAATTATTAATACTAAGAGTAGAAGGAGTATTTCCTTTACACCAAGAAACATAACTACGATAACATAATTGTTGATCTTCTGGTTTGTTTTCTAAATCAATTACATAAGTGTCACCTGAAGAATTGACAAAAGTTCTTCTAAAATTATGAAAAGTAATTTTTTTAATCATAGTGCAAGCTATTTCAGCAGGTGTCATAGAAGATTTGGTAAGATGATCGCTTTCTTTTTTTGATTGAACAGAAAACAAAACACAATGAGGTACCATGTCAGATGTTTTTATATTTCCTAAGCTTATGGTAACGGTATCTGTACCTTCTACGTTAGTTATAACTTGTTCGTAATGAGCAAAACGAGCTATAGTATAAGGTTGGTCGGGTAAACTGTTTATGTATAAAGATTTTTCTAAAGGTAAACTGGCATTAATTCGGTAAGTATTGACCCAAATTACAGGATTTCTAATTTCTAATCCAACATTAGCTAAAGATTCTATTTGAGCATCCGTTATAGGTCTTATATATTCTAAAAGTTGATTAGTATCTTGTTCAACAGTAAATTCAATTTTTAGTTCTTTACCTTTTCCCTAATAACTTTTAATTTGAAAAAATTCACATAACAAAAATAAGGGTACTCTAAAACGAAAACCTTTTTCTCCGTTCATCAAAGCATTATAAGTATCTTTTAAAAATGTTTGATACTCAGCTGCAGGTGCTGCGTTAACATTTAATGCTCTTATGATTGCATTAGGATCGTTAGATTTCATAAGATTAGTTGTTTCATCCGAACTTGCTCTGTTATTTGTTTTTTCTGTCATTGCTAAATTATGATTAAGCATGTGCTCTCTATATGCTTTCATATAACTTTTTTTAACAAACATTGTTTTGAATCGTTGGTACGCTCGATTATTTATAACGTTATTAGCAGGCATAGAGTTATTTTTTTGATAATTTGGATATACTCTTATAAATTTGTTTAAATGAAAAACAAAATTTTCGACTAATGTAATTCTTTCTAATAATGCAACATCTGCGTTATTTGGTGTTGTATTAAATCTTGTTTTTGTGTTTATGTTTTTAAATAAATGAACATCAAATTCATAAATATAATCTTCCGGTATTGTCCATTCATTAAATTTCATAGTAAATGTATTCAAACTTTTTAAATCTGAAGTTAAATCAGGTGTAAATTTTTGATAATCGGTTTTGATAATTTCATCTTGAGCTACAGCAGTCATAAAACCAGGATATTTTTCGTTTAATGCTGATTTCATTTCTAAAGTAAGGTTACCGCTTGTCGCTTCTTGCAAAAGACGATTTTCGTCTTCTGCTTTTTGTAAAACGTCATCAATGGTAACGGGACCGTTATGGTTAGGCGTATAACGGTTACCGTCACCCGCTCTCATATATTTTGCCAAAGAACCCATCTTGATATAATTTTTTTTTCTTTGAAAAATAAAATAAATAAGAATAAAATTTTTTGTTTTAATACTTTTTTTAATTCTATTTATTCATCTTCCGAGTCAGAAGTATTTTTTTTAAATGGTATTTTTTTGTTTTTAACGTCTTTTAAAGCACGCGTGTAACCAAGTTCAATTAAACTTTTTTTTATTCAATTTTTGTTTTTTGCTTTTTTTTTCAATGTTATTTTGCATAAAAGGACTGGATAAAATAGCTTTTTGTTGTATAATACAGTTTCTGCACAAACCGTGAATAGCGTCTACAGCTTTAACTTCTTGAAAACATTGCGCGCAAACGTGTGAAGTTAACGTAACTTTATTTTTTGATGGTTTTTTTTCAACATATTCTTCTTCAGAACTTTCACTTTCTTCTTCTGAATATTTTACTTTTTTCACGTTTTGGTTTTTCAGTTTCGTTTTTTTTTATAACATTTTTTCTTGGTTTTTCTTCGTAAGTATTTTGTATATTTTGCTGTTAATGTTGTTGTTGTTTTAATTTTTTTAATTGTTCGCATTTTTCATCCAGTTCTGATTTGACGCGAAGAACGTCTGCTTTAGTTGAAAAATGAGACATTTGATTTTGAAGATTATAAAATTTGTTTTGAATTTCATTGATTTCATTATTTTGTGGATTCATTAATTCAGGTATTTTCTCGTTTATTAAATTTTTTTCATATCTTCCTCTTGCTCGAAAAAGAGACATTTTTTTTATACTTTATTATTTTTTGAAAAAAAATCTTTTTATAACAAAAATTATAGTAATCAAATTAAAACACTTTATTTTATACAAATGTAAAAGGTCAAGTTCTTTATTTTCATAACGTTAATTCTAGTTGTCTGTTTTTTTAAAGCAGTTCATTAGAAATCCTTTGTATTTCTTCTTTTTGATTTTTAATCGTTTCTCTTAACTTGAACGTTTCGTATTGCATCGAATATTTATTTACTTAGTCGTTCAAAGTTATCCCGCAAATAGGGTTACTTTGAATATGTTCTGCTGTAAAAGCAAAACATATTCAAAAACACAATGCTTGGTTGTAAAATTCAATAAAAACAACACTCTAGGTTCATATTAGTTTTCATCACTCAAATAATATAATATTATGTAATAATATTTTACCTAAATGGTTTTTTTTGTCTTAATGGATATGTTTTAACAAAACCTGCATAAAATGAATCTTCATTCTTTAATTTTTTTATCTTCATGAGTAGAAGACAACTCAGACGAAAAAATAGTTTCACTAAGAAAAGACGATGCATGTGGAACATCATTAAATGTCGCTCGAAAATCTTATATAGAAATACTTTTACCAGGATCAACTGTATTTTTTTTTTCGCTTTGGTTTTTCTTTTTCCTGGTCATCAACACAACGCAATCGCTTAAGTACATTTATTACAGCTTGCCTAACGTTGCTTTTAAAACTTTCAATATTTTTATCAGCATCTGGTAAAAAATTGAGGACAATACTTGCATTCAATGGGTAAATACCACATTTTTTAAAACCAGCTACTAAAGTGTTACTTACCTCTTGATCTGGCGAATATATATAAGTATATAATTTTTTTAATAAAGAAGAAAATTTGTCTTTTGTAATTGTATGTTTTTGTTTTGGAACACGAAATTTTCCATTCATTAAGTATTTTTCTCCAATATTTTTTAAGTGGTCCAAAAAATGAAACATTAAGTGGTTGCAGTAAATGGGTAGAGTTTGCAATTAAACAAACAAACAAACAAGATGTTGTTTTCTTTAGCCAATTTAAATACCTTTTCACTAAAGTAACTGCTAAGACTATCGCCAATTAGAAGTTTGATTTCGGGAAGATGTTTTACAGATCTGACAAAAACTTTCAAACTCTCAAGTCTCAAACCAATCAGAAAAACAAACAGAATCAAACCATCCTGATTTACATCAATTGAATCGTACATTAGGTCCACCTTCAGTCCATGTTATCTATACATGATCAGCTTTATAAACAACATAAGCTGGAAGCATTTGATCAAAGGCTGAACAACAAAACATGATTGACGTAGCACTTTTACTACTCATCTGAATACGTTCAGGATATTTCACCCCCTTTTAAAAATACATAGTTTAGTTCCGGGATTATCTGACAAATTTGTTTCTCCATACTTAAAAACATTACAGGAAGGAATTTGTATTTCTTCATCATACTTTAAAGTAGTTTTCAAATTATCAAAAAACCTAATAATTTCAGAACATGAAACTGATGCCCTACATTTTTAATATTCTGACTCATTCGTAGAGTGAGATCAGCATTTTGACGCTTTAAAAAACTATGAGCCCACTCACTTCCAGGAAAGTTATTGTTAAATTTAGGAACAACTCTGCCTTCATTATCAAAAATTGACTTTCCAAAAACACGAAGATCCATGATATCAAAAGAAAAACCCCAAGCAGCAACAGCAATAACATGTTAAACAATTGCAAACTACTGCGAAGACGTAAAAACTGTGGGTTTTCCTGGTTTTTTCAGAATAATCTTTTTAGCTTTATTATACAAAGTCCCAACCGGAATTATATGATGCTTTTCTGTACGACAAACCACTATTGATAGCTATCATAGCATTTGATACAAGTTGTTCAGAATAATTTTTATACGGCCTGGAATCAATTTTTTTTGTATAAACGACGCATAGTACTATTATGATATGCTAAAAGTAAATTTAAAGATAAATGCAACACAGTTTAGAATGAAAACACAAACATTGTATATGGTTGAAAACTTATTAGTAGTTTCTCCAAAAAGTATATATATATATATATACATAGGACTATATATTATACATTCATTGCAAGAAGTTTATATGCAATATAATTTAAAATTTTTACATGTTTCTGACAATTTAAGTTGTCGGGTTATTTTGAATGTTATTCAAAGTTACTGTATGCGAAAAAATGTATACAACAAAATGTGTTATGCTACACCCATGGACAACAACTAAAGCAGGATAGGAAATTCCTTTACATTTTACATACTTAATAATTTCATAAACAAAAATTATATATCTTAGACAACAAGCTGCTAAACGAGCTGAGGCAGTCACCGATGTATATTGGCTAATTTTTTTTAATAAAAATATCCGAAATATTTAAATCATTTTTAAAGAAGCAATAAAACCAGTAAAACAAAGTAAAGCTTTAAATGATCAAAATTTAATATATTTTTGATATTTTGATGTTTAAGTGTCGAACAGTTTCATATAAAAACTTCTCATAATTACATCTAGAACAAAAAATCAATCTGTGTTCAAAGTTACCCCGCAGTTCAAAGTAGCCCCAGTTGACGGTATGCTTTATTTTAAAACGAAGGCTACACCTGGTTTAGTGGCAACCTTGTTATATAAATTAAAATCAACCAACCGTATGTTCCTGCAGTATTTTCACCTGCTCTATCACCAGCAAAAATGTTATTGTCTGTCAAACTATTGACTATTGTCCCACCAATAAATGATCTTCCGATGCTGGCTATAATAACAATATATATATATATATATACATACATACATATATATATATATATATATATATATATATATATATATATATATATATATATATATATATATATATATATATATATATATATATATATATTTTTTTTTAAATTGAGAAAAAATTATTTTGCAAAATTGAAATTTTTCTTGTTATTCGTTTGCACTCCTTTACAGAAAGATAAACCTTAATTAAAAAATCATTTTGGATATTGTTTTTTTTTGTTGTGGTTTCTCATTATGTAAAAAAGTGCATAAATACTTTTTGGAATTTAATTTAATTACAACATTTTGGTGTCAAGCAGATTTGGGCTTCATAGAATTTAGGTCTAATAAGTACCATCAAAATTTGTTATATTTGTAAAATCCATATATACTTTTGTTTAAAACTTGTTAGAAAAATTAATTAAAGTATTTTAACTTATACCAACCATTTTCACTAGACATCCTGTCAGTTGATGCAATATGTGCAAAGATTCACTTGACTTACAGATGCTGGAGTTGAATGAATAATATTTGCAGC
Organism: Hydra vulgaris; assembly: GCF_022113875.1. Lineage (NCBI taxonomy): Eukaryota > Metazoa > Cnidaria > Hydrozoa > Anthoathecata > Hydridae > Hydra > Hydra vulgaris. The sequence goes on from NC_061166.1 coordinate 316,653, forward strand.
AGCTGACACAGCTGCACTTCGCACATGCTAAAACACTTGAGATGAAACAGCTGCTCGTTCCTGTAAGGATGCATTTGTAGACTGTAGGAATGCATTTTTACCTTTGAAAAATAATAATTTCTTTAATATTATTATCATCCAAATTACACATTAAATCAGGATTAATAGCAGATAATACAAATAGCACTAGAACGTGGCTTTTAAAATAAACAAATGAATTAAAGTATTGAATTATCATTAATAATATCAAAACAAACGTGCCATTGTTCTGTTTTGCACTATATTTTGGTGCAGATGAAAAAAGTAATTTTTTGCTCAGAAGATTGTGATCACTAGAAGAGATTTCTGTAAAAGTAACTATAAAAAGTAACAAAATTTGAGTTACAACAAAATAGAGTTTTATATGTTAGTGTAATTAAAATCGTGCTACAATACATAACTTAAGTAACTACATTCCAAATACATACATTAGTGCTATATGATGATATACTCATATAGGATTTACTCACTTTCCTCCCACCCAACCTTCCATCCCGACCTTCGTCATAACTAACGTCATAATCCGATAACGTCATAACGTTATAATCCGATAATGTTAAAAAAAAAAATTAAATTTTTTTTGTTTAAAGTTAATCTAGCGTTATAAAAAAAATATGTAAAAAAGCAAATGTTTTTTAATTTTATACAGATGGAATCAAAGAACAAACCATTACAACAGTTCGATAAACCAAAACTTGTTGCAGTTGTAAAACCGTACAATTCAGAAAAACCAAAACCAAATCCGTATATGTACGATTCACATGGAAATCAAATACATAGTTGGGAAGTTCGTTAAAGCTGTTATATTTGTTTTTACAATAATAGAAGTTCTTTTTGCATTTTAAATGGAAGTATTTAATTTTATTAAAAAAAGTGGTATACAAATATGCAAGTTTTTTCAATGTGTTGGAAACTTTGTTAAACTTAATGCGATAAAATTATATAATTATACAAAATTGGAAAAGATAGCAAAATTGTTGTTACTCGTTTCTGGAAAGATTGCAAATTTTTTGTTAATGGTTTTGGTGTTTACGTTGCTGACATTGTTAATGATATTATTCTTTCTTTTTGGAACACTACAATATATTGTTTGTGTGCTATTAGTCAAAATAAATGAATATGAACCTTTATGAATTGGAGAAGATTTGTAGAGAAGTATTAAATAATACTGACAAAAGAAAATATAAATCAATCGAGGAAATGATGGACAAGTTAGATTGTATTGTAAAAATTATAAACTTTACAAATTTAAAAGTACTTTATGAATTTTGTTTTATATTAACGCGTATACGAAAAAAATATTTTATACTCCGGGTTATAAAGAGAAACAGTCGAGTTTGGAATCGTTTATCATATGGAAATTTGATATACATAACAAACGTTTAGTTGTATTATTAAAACGCTTGGAAAATTTTATTAATTATTATAAGGGTTACGAAAAAATTAACTTAAAACACGAGCATGTATACGGTTGTAATACAATATTTAATAAATTAAAATGATACAAAGAAATGTTTTTATTTTCCAGCTTGATTAATCCCATAAGATATTCCTCCTGAAACTGCGCCACCTAAAGCGGCTCTTCCTATAACAGGTAAAAGTCTTGGTAAAAGTTTTGAAGCAATTGCACCTATTGCTCCTAAAAATTTTCCACGCATTCGTTTTTTGTAACGTCTTTTGAAACGTTTTTTATGTCTTTTTCCTTTTAGTCTTTTACGCATTTTAAAAATAATTTTTAACGTATTATAGAAGATAGTAAACTGCCACCCAATAAAGCGCCTAATATCGGAAGAAATTTACCGCGTATTCGTTTCCTTCTATCGGCGCCTTTTAACGGAGGTAAATAAACTCTTCCTTTTCCTCGTCTTTTATGAATTTTTTTTCTACACAATCTATACATTACGTTGTTTTTGCAAATAATCTAACGCTAAACCTTCCACGTCTGATCTAAGTAAACGTCTGGCAAGATTTTTAACTCTTGTTATAATTTTTCCTTTACCTCGATGTTTGCGACCTCTTCTTTTACGATACCGTCTTCGCGCCATACAATTAATTTTGAGAAAGAACAAATATAAATGTTTTTTTTTATATTTTTTCAAATTAAATAGTCGTGCGTGCATAAAAAAATACAATTAAAACATGGTTAATTTAACTAAAACAAAAATGTTGTAAAAGGTGTTATGATGATTTAAATTTGAAAGGAAAATATGTGTAATTTTCGTCTTCTCCTGTTCCAGTTTGAACCAGTTGTGCCGCAAGTTGAAGGTACAGAGTTATGATACCTTTAAAATTGGTAACAAAATCAACGGTAATTTGTAAGGAATTGTTTCCTTGAATGGTTGCCGGTGGTTTGTCGTTAACATAATTATAATCGCTAGTGGTGTCAATTGCTAAAGGTTCAGTTAAATTTTGCGTTTTACTGAAATAATTCTTGGGGTTTCTAATAAAACTGTCGTCGTCATAGGTATAAAAATCTGCAAAATTATTAATACTAAGAGTAGAAGGAGTATTTCCTTTACACCAAGAAACATAACTACGATAACATAATTGTTGATCTTCTGGTTTGTTTTCTAAATCAATTACATAAGTGTCACCTGAAGAATTGACAAAAGTTCTTCTAAAATTATGAAAAGTAATTTTTTTAATCATAGTGCAAGCTATTTCAGCAGGTGTCATAGAAGATTTGGTAAGATGATCGCTTTCTTTTTTTGATTGAACAGAAAACAAAACACAATGAGGTACCATGTCAGATGTTTTTATATTTCCTAAGCTTATGGTAACGGTATCTGTACCTTCTACGTTAGTTATAACTTGTTCGTAATGAGCAAAACGAGCTATAGTATAAGGTTGGTCGGGTAAACTGTTTATGTATAAAGATTTTTCTAAAGGTAAACTGGCATTAATTCGGTAAGTATTGACCCAAATTACAGGATTTCTAATTTCTAATCCAACATTAGCTAAAGATTCTATTTGAGCATCCGTTATAGGTCTTATATATTCTAAAAGTTGATTAGTATCTTGTTCAACAGTAAATTCAATTTTTAGTTCTTTACCTTTTCCCTAATAACTTTTAATTTGAAAAAATTCACATAACAAAAATAAGGGTACTCTAAAACGAAAACCTTTTTCTCCGTTCATCAAAGCATTATAAGTATCTTTTAAAAATGTTTGATACTCAGCTGCAGGTGCTGCGTTAACATTTAATGCTCTTATGATTGCATTAGGATCGTTAGATTTCATAAGATTAGTTGTTTCATCCGAACTTGCTCTGTTATTTGTTTTTTCTGTCATTGCTAAATTATGATTAAGCATGTGCTCTCTATATGCTTTCATATAACTTTTTTTAACAAACATTGTTTTGAATCGTTGGTACGCTCGATTATTTATAACGTTATTAGCAGGCATAGAGTTATTTTTTTGATAATTTGGATATACTCTTATAAATTTGTTTAAATGAAAAACAAAATTTTCGACTAATGTAATTCTTTCTAATAATGCAACATCTGCGTTATTTGGTGTTGTATTAAATCTTGTTTTTGTGTTTATGTTTTTAAATAAATGAACATCAAATTCATAAATATAATCTTCCGGTATTGTCCATTCATTAAATTTCATAGTAAATGTATTCAAACTTTTTAAATCTGAAGTTAAATCAGGTGTAAATTTTTGATAATCGGTTTTGATAATTTCATCTTGAGCTACAGCAGTCATAAAACCAGGATATTTTTCGTTTAATGCTGATTTCATTTCTAAAGTAAGGTTACCGCTTGTCGCTTCTTGCAAAAGACGATTTTCGTCTTCTGCTTTTTGTAAAACGTCATCAATGGTAACGGGACCGTTATGGTTAGGCGTATAACGGTTACCGTCACCCGCTCTCATATATTTTGCCAAAGAACCCATCTTGATATAATTTTTTTTTCTTTGAAAAATAAAATAAATAAGAATAAAATTTTTTGTTTTAATACTTTTTTTAATTCTATTTATTCATCTTCCGAGTCAGAAGTATTTTTTTTAAATGGTATTTTTTTGTTTTTAACGTCTTTTAAAGCACGCGTGTAACCAAGTTCAATTAAACTTTTTTTTATTCAATTTTTGTTTTTTGCTTTTTTTTTCAATGTTATTTTGCATAAAAGGACTGGATAAAATAGCTTTTTGTTGTATAATACAGTTTCTGCACAAACCGTGAATAGCGTCTACAGCTTTAACTTCTTGAAAACATTGCGCGCAAACGTGTGAAGTTAACGTAACTTTATTTTTTGATGGTTTTTTTTCAACATATTCTTCTTCAGAACTTTCACTTTCTTCTTCTGAATATTTTACTTTTTTCACGTTTTGGTTTTTCAGTTTCGTTTTTTTTTATAACATTTTTTCTTGGTTTTTCTTCGTAAGTATTTTGTATATTTTGCTGTTAATGTTGTTGTTGTTTTAATTTTTTTAATTGTTCGCATTTTTCATCCAGTTCTGATTTGACGCGAAGAACGTCTGCTTTAGTTGAAAAATGAGACATTTGATTTTGAAGATTATAAAATTTGTTTTGAATTTCATTGATTTCATTATTTTGTGGATTCATTAATTCAGGTATTTTCTCGTTTATTAAATTTTTTTCATATCTTCCTCTTGCTCGAAAAAGAGACATTTTTTTTATACTTTATTATTTTTTGAAAAAAAATCTTTTTATAACAAAAATTATAGTAATCAAATTAAAACACTTTATTTTATACAAATGTAAAAGGTCAAGTTCTTTATTTTCATAACGTTAATTCTAGTTGTCTGTTTTTTTAAAGCAGTTCATTAGAAATCCTTTGTATTTCTTCTTTTTGATTTTTAATCGTTTCTCTTAACTTGAACGTTTCGTATTGCATCGATTGTATTTGTGATTGAACATCCTCAATCATTTTTTCCATTTGTTTTTTTATCTTGTAAAACTTTGTTTTATTACAACAAAGACAATTACAATCAAATCGATCCATTCCTTTAAACATTTTTTTTAAAACTAATTATAAAATGGTACCATTTGTATTTTAAAAGTAGGATTAAAAAAAACAGTAGTACTTAAATTGTTAAATTTGAGCGGTTCTTTATTAGCGTTCAAAAAAGACCATTTGGTTTTTTTCCAATCTTCTACGTCAACAATATCAAACGTTGTTAATTGTTCTTTTATTTCTGTTTTGCGATTTTTAGTAAAATCGATATTGACTGTTACTTGAGTAGCATTGTTATAATCTGACAAATTAAAATAAGAAACAATACCCGTTTCATATCTTCTGTTCATGTACATTCCACAATTGGTAGCTTGATCGCATTTAATAAATATAAGGTTGTCGGTAGTAGTAGGAAAATTAGATACAGAATTATTAAAGTTACTTATTTGCATCAAATTTCATCTTAAAAAAGCAAGCTTTCTTTTTTGAATTTTAAAATCTTGAGCCATGGTATAAACCATATTTTGATCTATTTCTATGTTAAACGGATTTATTTCGTTTGTCAAACTGTATTGATCTCTTTGTAATAGCAATGTATAAGGTACAGGATTGTTTCCAATGGGTTGATACATTTTTAAAATAATATTTTTTAATGGTAAACTATTAGACCAAGAATTTATGATAGTACCGTCACTTTTTTTTTGATAAATAAGTTGTCCGTTGAGCGAAGTGCAATAAAATACCAATTCGTTAATGTTGTTACCTTGCAATATAGATTTTGATCCGTTTAACCACGTTTTATAACTAGGTGTAGTAGCTCTTTCAAAAGATGCCGTAGTAACAAGAGGTACTTTTAAAGTTGGAGAAAAAATAGATTTAGTTTGTTCACAGTACATCAAAACTTCAATAAATGTTTCTGAATTGTATTTAGCAATCAATGTCAAATCTACCGTTATAATTTTATAAATATCTTCGGGTAAATTAGAAGGAGATGTAGTAAAAATGTTGAGTGAACCAAATTGAGCATGATACGATGAAATTTGGTTACCTTTCATTTCAAAATAATTTGTTGAAGCAATTATTGCTTTAGAAATTTGTAATGGTGATTTTAAATTGATTTTGTGTGTATTTTGTTCAAATGTAGGTAAACATCAAAAAGTATAATAATTTTTTTATAATAATCGTTAGGAATGGATGAAAAATTGTATTGATTGAGGAATTTTTGATATGAGTAGATATTAGTACCTTCATAAATAAATTCGTTAAAAGTAAAATTATTTAACTTTAAATTAAGTAAATTGTTTGACAAGTTGTAATTTATACTCTCTGTAAAAATATCCATCATTTTTAATTCACGTTCAGGCCATATGATTTGGTCGACGTTAAAAAAAGGTATAGGTAAAGAAGCTAGTGGTATGTTTTGTAAAGTAAATCGATAATATTTTCTTTGACTTGTTTTTGGAAAAAAGATTTGATAAAAGCAAGCATATAATTCTGTAGGTTCTATACCTATAGCCGATGGAGAGATGTAGAGAAGTTTTGTAGAAATATTACCAAAAGCGTTTTTTAAAATGGCTATAAAACTAGTCAATGACATTTTTTCTTCTGTATAGTTGTTGTTAGCGTCTTTAACGTTAACTTGGTCGTTCCAAATTTTCCATAAAGCGTTAATTTGAATTGGAATATCGTTAAGATCAGTTTCTATATTGTATATGTTACCCTCAGATTTTATTGTGTTTGTGTTAGTCATTATTTTTAATAAAAAAAAGGCAATTTGTCAAGGAACAATGTGTTTCATTTTGGATGTTTTTACACTTTCTGAGCTAGGTAATAAGTTATTAACATAAACATCTAAATCGACACTTAAAATATTAGCATCGCGTGTGTCTGGAACAAGAGCTCCTCCGTATTTAGGTGTTACCATGATATGAATAAAAGGACGAACAAAAGTTTCTTCTGTATTACTTAAAATAACAGCTCTTTCGGGAGTAAGATTAGCTATATCTCCTGGTGCTACTTGTGGATGTTTTACGTAAATCATAAAATTTTTGCTCGTTTGAGTAGATAATGCAAAGTTGTACAAGTTATCATATCTTGATTTAAAAGATAAATAATCATATTGTATTAACGATGTAAAATCTTGTACTACGTATTGTGGTGCATTTGTTCGGTTTGAAAAAAAACCAAAATAAGATAATCCTCGTTCGTTTGATTTAGTAGAGATGCTAGATCTTATAGGATAAAGATTAGAAGGGTTGTTTAAGTTTTCGTTAGTTTTTTTTTAAATACCATACAAAACTATAATTCGGTGCATTAATGTAAGAATAATTTAGTATATATTGTTTAACATTTCCGTTTGGTTCCATACTTAACTTTGAAATGATAGTATTTTCGTTATTAGTAACATAACGTAAATGTGTGTTGGTGTCAAATAAATATTTTAAATTGAAACATTTTTGATTTGTAATATTACTACTTTTGTTTTGATAATTTGAAAAAAAATCTGTAAAAGTCAATCTTCTATTTAAACTCGTATTAAAAAGCTCTAATCGTCTGATTAAAAAATCGTCTTGCAACGGACTCGGAGACGTTGTACCAAATAGTTTAGCACGACCAGAAACCGAGCACATGAAGTCCAAATGAACTGCGTCCATATGCTCAACTCTTAATAGGTCATAATTTTGAAACGCGTCTCCTGGCAAAAGAGCATAATCGGTATACAAAATAATTTTTTTAGTTACAAGATAAAAAGGAATTTTTCGATTAGGATTAGATATCGTGTCGTTTTGAATATCTGTCATCATTTGTTTTATAGAAGGTTTTGTTTCCATTCTTGTCCCGTAGCTGTTTTCTGTTAACGAAACGTTTTCGTCTATGCGCGTTAAACTAGTTGGAATGTCCATAGATGATAAATGCATAATAGTATTATTTTTAAAAAAAGGTTTATCTAGATCGTTAGTAGATAAGGGTAAACTAAAATCGTTCAAAACGTTTTAATGATCATTTTCTTGCACTTTACTTTTAATTTCGCTAAAAAAATACGTACTACAATCATATTTACTTACATCTAAAACATCATCAAATACTAAATTATTCATTTTTTTTTACAATAATTTTTTTTTGCAAAGATTTCTTTAATGGTTTATAAAAAGTGTCTACGTATTCGTTAAAGTTTTTTAAATAAATGTTTTTATCTTCTTCGTTAATAGGTAACATATCTTCTCTCTTGACTTTATGCGTTGTATTTAAATCGCCAACTTGTCCTACTTTGTAAATATGAACCGGTAAATAACCATGCACTGAAGGGTTTGTGCGTTTGCTAACTTTCATGATGATGACACGTTTTGTTGTGTCCCAATACGGACGGTTTCGTGTACTCGATTTGCTAAAAGTATCTTTAGCATCTTTTTTGTATTTTCTTAAATAACATTCTGTTCCAACAGATAAAGGTTTTAATATTTTTAATTTTTGATTTTTGTGTTCTTTGTCTACGCGATGCAACATGATGGATGTAAAGTCATGTTTACGTTTTTTGTTGCTTACGTATTGATCAATCATACGCAGAGCTTTACCTTTATTGTCATCGGCATCCAATTCTTCAGGACTTATACCGCTGGATGTTTTTCTTTCTCGTTTAGTTTTTGTTCGATTTCTTCAATGTAATAACTCCAATTATATTTTTTTAATTCACCTTTATCTCTTAATTTTTGATATAACAGTTTTAAACGTCCAATGACCGATTCAGCTAGGTAGGCTTTTCCGTAATTTTTAGAATGAAAGTGATGTACGTTTTCGGATTCGCACCATTGTTTCATTTTTGAATTAAAAAATTCTGTACCTTCGTCTGTTTGCAAATATATAAAACTTTTGTTGTCGTCTCGTTTAATGTCTTTAATAATGTGTCTAAAACTGCTGACTGTTTTTTCTGCAGTTTTTTTTTTCATTACTCTTAAATACACTTTACCCGAAACACCGTCAACTACGACTAAACAATAATCTGGACGATAACCAGGATTAAAATTAAAACTCTCCATGTCTGCCAAATCGGCTTAAAAATACTGATGAGGTTTTTCGTAAGAAAACCGATGCGTTTCGTAAACGTATGGTTTTCTCGGCGCTTGTTTTTTAACGTTTGCGTTAGCAGGTTTTTTTAAAAGAAGTGTTTGATGCGACCAAGCAGTTATCATACCGTCCCATTTAGCAAAAACTGAATTTTCTAAAATTGTTTTAAGTTTTTTATAAAATTTGAAATCGCTGACATTTTTTTTCAAAGTGTTAAATTGCGACATTATTTTTTTAATTTTTGTCAAGTTGGTCAAGCCAAATAATCGACTGGATAAATCGTCAAGTTGAATTTCGATAAGACAATCTATTTTATCTCTTAAAGCGTCTTCCATTTTTTTTAAAGATCTTTAGCTTTTTTTCTTGTTAGATATTTTTTTTCTAAACGTTTAGGTTTTATTTCTTTACTAGTAATTGGCGTAGCTTCAGTAGGTAAAGCGGTAGCGCTGACAGGTTTTTCTTCAGTAGGTAAAGCGGTAGCACCGACAGGTTTTTCTTCTTTATACAAGCAAGAGTCTTCTTTTGGAGTAGATTCTAACCAAGGTTTATCTTTAGAACTAGATTGAGGTGTATCAACTAAAGATTCGGGAGTAGGTAATACAGATTTTTTTGAAAAAAAAGATATTTTTACAGGAGAAAGGTTGATATCAACTTTTGGATGCACAAACAAATTATTTGTCTTTAATGAAGTGACTGATTTTAAAATTAATGCGAAATTTTTAATTTCGTTTGAATTATTAGATTAAATTTCAAAACATTTTTTATATGCTGATAAAAGAGTTGAGAACTGTATAAAGAACCCATTATCATCATCATTTCGATGATTGTTTTTTGTTTAACGTTGATTTCTGTATTATAAAATTGATTCGAATTGCTTTTAATTTGTTCTAAAAAATCTTGCATGTTTGCTTGTATGCAAGCGGTTACTACGTTGTCTTGTAATTGTACTACGTCGTCTACATCTCTATATGGTAAAGAAGGCGGATTTGCAAAAAACGTTTTAAATGTAAGGTATAACATGTGTTCACCGATCGATATACTTTGCATCGCGTTTTCGTTGTAATTGTTAATCATTAAATTATAAATATTTTTGTCGAGCATGTAAACGCTGTTAAATTTGATGTAATCGGTTAAAATGTTAAAGTTGTAACCTTTAAATTGTTCTGTGTATTGTATTAACCACGAGTTGACAACTTTTTTTGTTTCAGATAAAAGATCAAAAGCAATATTACCCGAAAAACTTTTGTCCACTAATGAATCGCTTTCAAAAAAGGCTGAAGTCATTACGGTATAAGGACGACTTGAAAAGGTTTCTTGATACGCGCTTTCTGCCGTCAATTTGTTTTCGTTTCTAAAAGGTATGTTATATTTTTTTAAATAATTCCACAATTTAGCAAAAGTAAGATGTTTAATTTGATAATAATCTGCAACCATTCTTAAACTGCCTACGCTTTGAGGTGAAGCAAGTAAAGTTAAAAATTCGTTAGCGTATTAAGAATATTGTTTAGGATCATTAATGATTTCGTAAGAAGTTGCGTTAACGTTGTTAATAATGCTAGCTAATGATTCTTCAACGTCTACTACGTTATTCATAAATTGAATATATATTTTTAAATTGTTTAATGTCGCTTCTTCACCTCTAGGTTTATAAACGCGTAAAGAAATTTGATTCGATCCAAAGGTGTGATTGACTTGATTTTTACACATGTCTAATAAATTGCGAGCTAATTTAGCCATGTTTGATCTAGCTAAATTTGCCATGAGTTTGGTTACTTCTGCGTCGTTAGGTTTTTCGTAAAAAGTTAAAAATCGATTAAGAGGAGTTAAAAGATAAACTTTTTTGTTAGTAGGTTGAACAGTATTTAAAGTAGTTTTTTGTGATAAATTTTTTAAACTTGATTGTACAGAATTAGGAGGCATAGGATTAAGAGAATTGTTTTCTTCTTGAGGAACATATTTTTTTATATTTCTCATGGTTCTTAAAGTTTCGCTAATGGTTCTTTGATCAACTTAAGCGTTAAATTCGTTGTATTTGTTTTGTCCGATTAATTTGCTAAAAGCGTAAGCGTCACCTCCTACGTTGAGATAAGTTTTCCATTTTTCTTCATCTTGAATTAGCGATGTTGTCAAATCACCGTTCAGCTGTGTTTCAATAGGTAATAAATTATTTAATTCTTGTTGAAAGCGTAATTCGCCTTCGATTTGCGCTTCTGCATTTATCGGATCGGCATAGATAAGGGAAGAGGGTAAATCGTATCTTTCGATCAAATGAGAAATGTCAGATTTCATTGTTGTTTCTGGCATGCCAGAACTTTGCGGAACAGTTTCTGTTTCTTTTTCTTCAGTTTCTTTTTCCATTTCCAATCTAGTTTTTTTGTAGACGTCAGTGTTGTAAGCATTTTGCGCCAAAACTTTTCGCAAAGCAAGCAAAGGGGTATAAGAAAAATCGTACGGTTTATATCTATTCATATTTCAAAATAATACAAATCTTTTTGAGAATACAATTCTTTTTGACAATAATCAATGTCAAATTGTTGTCTTAACAAATCTATAACAGTTTTTGTAGGTTGTAACGTGTCAAATGAGATTAATTTATTAGAGTAATAATTTATAATTTCGTGATAAAGTATAAAACGAGTAGAGTTGAAATATTCTTTTAAAACGTCGTAATTATGGTAAACGAAATCCGATATGGTTTTGTTTTTGTCTTTCATTTTTTCTTTTTTTAAAATAATTTTTCCGTTTTCGTTAAACTTTGGATAAGGATATAAAATTTCTTTGACAAACAATTTAATTTCTAAACATACGTAATCTTGAAAAGCGTTTTCGATTTGTAATCTTTCGTGATCAGACAAAAGTTCGCATTTTAACATTTTGACAGCGTTGAATCGAGTCGAAATTTCTTTGATCCATATTTTAATTTCGTTTTCGTCTATATCTTTACGTTTGTTCATTTTAGGTATAAAAATGTGACTGCGAACGGCTAATTCTTGTCTCATGTCTTTTCGTTTTGATGTTTTGAGATTGCACGCTTCGTAATCGCTTTGTAAAAGTTGCAACAGTTCTTCGCTGTCCCAATCATTCTGATTCGTTTGATTCGTCTCCAGAATCTGAAAATTCGTCTGATGATTCGCACAATCCATATCTCTTTCTTCTTTTAATTTCTTCAAGCATTAGAGCAGCTCTTTCGCTCTCGCTCCATTTTCTTTTTTTTATTTGATTTTCTTTTTCGCTATTTATATAGTTTTTACCTTCTTCGTCGTTAGTTTGTTGGTTCTCCTTCTCTTTTTCTTGACAAAATGGATTGTGATGAGATTTAAGAGAATAATGGTTTTTACAATTTCGCGCTTTAACATAAGTAAACGATTGAAAAGTAACAATTTTTTTGTTTACGCTTATTTCGTTGTAATCAAAATCTAATTTTCCTTGAGCGTCAACAGGTATAAACACTTTTTGTTCTTTGGAATTGGTAATTTGGGTTCTTAATCTGGCAACAGAACAATTTCTTTTAAATAATGCCAAGTGTCCGTGTTGACTAGAAGTTTCTTTGTTAAGTAAATCGCTAATGACGTGATGCATTTTTCCAGCAGAAGGAAAATCATTTTTAAATATTTTTTCAATTTCGCTGTTGTTGTCAAAAGAAACAATACATTTGTAATGAGATACCAAATTATTCCAAGCTTGACTCGATTTAGAAGGTACTGCATGAAATACAGTAATGGTACCTACTCCGTGATGCGATCCGCTAGAACATGCGCTAGTATATTGTTGACTCTTGAGACAAAAAGCACTAATGTCGTCAAACAACAATATTGTTTTTAATAAACGATGATCGCTGTTTTGAATACCGTATTTGTCTTTAGAAAAACTAATAGCGCGTTGTATAACGGGATCTAAGTTTTCAGCACTGTCAACTGTTATAATGTCATAAGCTTCTAAATTATTTTTATTAGAATTGATAATATCACACCACGTTTTGTGTTGAGATTTGCTAGGTTCTCTCATTTGAATAACAAATAACATTTCTGCATCCGGATATTTGCCATATTTTAAAAGCTCGCGTGCCATTGTAGATTTTCCGCTATTGGTAGGACCTGTAATAATAGTGTTTTCAGGATAAACATCTTTTGATGGTTTAAAAATATTAAACTTGATTTGCGTCGGTGAAACATCGTCTTAAATTTCAGGTTCTTCATTTTTACCTTTTAAATAAAAACTGTGAAAACCTTTTTCGTTTAAAATTTCAGTTAACGTTCTTGAATCTTTTTTTTCATTTTTAGGAGGTTCGTTTTTTACGAGAGTAGTTTCAATTTTTTCTTCTTTTTCTTCCATTTTTTTTATATCGATAATAAAAAACAAATGAACACTACTTTTTTTATAACAAAAAATTTTTTATTTAAAAACAAAAAAAAAATTTTTTTTACAAAATAAGTAATGTTAATAATATATTTTTAAAATGTTTCTTTTAATATCGTTACGTGGTAAATTTTCCAAAACTTGAAACAATTGATCCATTGTTAAATTGTTTTGATATACGCTTATTTTAAACATTTCAAAACATCGATTAATACTTTTATTGTAATCGTTTTCAATGAGTTCAAGATCTCCTTCTTTAACGTTTAAAAGTCTTCCACATCTTTTCCAATCGTTACCAATTTCTCTTGATAATTCCAACAAAAATAAGTTGTTGTAGATTAATTTTTTATTTTCTTCGACTTTGTCTTGACTATAATTTTCTTTATTCATTTTTTATTCTAAATGATTACAGTTATAATTTACTTTTTTAGATTGAGATTGAGAAATACATATATCACAACTGTCTTCAAAACAACCTACAAAACTTATTTTTTTTAAAAAACAAACAAAACATTTTGTGCATTTTAAAAATGAGTCAGGTATGAGAATTCGTCCGTTAAGATTAACACATATTAATTTAGAAGTATAATATTCGCTTTTTTCTCCTTCAGTATTTTCTATTAAATAAAAATTTTCAAAACCAATTTCTTTTAATTTGTTTTCGAGTTGATTAACAGTTAACATTTCATCAAACAAATTATATTCCATTTTTTTTACAATTTTTTTTACAACTAAAATAAAACAAGTTATAGTTTTTTTAAATCAAATAATAAAGGTATTAAAACTTCACGATTAAACGTAATCATTGTATTGTATCGTTCTGATGATTGTACAATATTTTTTTCAATTTCGAGTAACGTTTTTATATGTTCATTGCTACAAAATTTTTCGATATCGGGTAAAACTTTTAAATTTGCTTCTCGAATCGGATCTAAGCGATAACAATCGCGTATTTCAGTAAACAAATCGTTATCAAATACATAATTTTTTTGTGTAAATTTTTTTAAAAATTGAATAACGTGTTCTTTAATGGTAACGTTTTTAAAGTTTAAATCTAATCTATTTTGTAAAAAAGGTTGTAATTCGTTTTCTAATTGATTAGGCATATTTATGAATATTTTTTCGGCTCTATGCGTATTAAATCCGTTAATGTAATGCGTATAACACAATTTATAATTGGGTAATCCTTTTGCTCTGTTTTTGTGTTCGTCTTGACCTTTATCATGAATTTCTTTTTTTTTGATAATGTGTGCGCTGTAACATTTAGGTGCCATTGAAAAAATCTGACCAATATAAGAGGGAGGAGGAACTTCGTTTTGAAAATGATTGCTTTCTTTAGCATACGAACTCAAATAAAATTCGTGCGTTTTAGGATAATTGGAATAATCAATCCATTGTTTTAATTTTTGAAAAATAAATCCATTCTTCTACCTTTGAACGAAAAATTTCTTGCTTGTCGTCCGTTTTTTTATTAATAAAAAAGCAACCTGAATCTGTGTCTGTAACTACCAAATGTTTTTCTGCGTTATGATTTCTTAACACTTCTCCTAGTTCCCATGCAAAACGAGCAACGTTAAGTTTGGCATAAGATAATATTTTAGAAGCAACATAACGCATTTGCTTGTTTACCAAATTACTTTTTTCGCTACTCACAAACACAAGACCGTCTTTGTACATGTTTATATCCGATTTTAAAAGTTCAAAAACGTCTTTAAATTCTTCGTTATGTTTTCCGCTAAACATTATAGTTTTTGTTTTTACGTCTATTGTTTATTAAAAATAAAATCTTTATAATACTCGTCATATGTAAATTGATCGGTAACATAACTGTCTATGCATATTTTTTTTTCAAACATGTCCATTTTATATCTTTCAGGTTCTATGTTTACAAATATTCCGTTTTCGTACAACAAATTTTGAAAATGTATGGGAAACAAAGGTTTTATTTTTTCTTCAGAAAGACCTTCTTGTAACAAAACAAGACGAATGTCTTGAAAATGTTTTATCAAATTTTGAAAGGCTTTTTCTTCGTGATTAATAAACTGAGTCGTTTGTGTGATTGCCGTGTTTTGACTTTTAAGCCCATAATGACCGTTAGTGTGTAATTTAGCTGTAGCTTCTACTACTTTGTCTCCGTTTTTTACGGCTTCTTTTCTTTTTTCAATATTTTTTCTGACTATTTGTTCAGCTAAAGGATATCTCCATAAAGGTAAGACTTTATAAATTTTTTCAACGACGCATCCGCAACACGTTGTCAACCATATCAAAGTATCTAAAAATTCGCAGGTTTCATGAGAACTCAATTTCATCAACAGTTTGACAGTTTTATCTTTTTCGATAGTGTATTGTCCATTTTTTTTAATATTCTTTTAGCTACAATTTCAGTAGGAGAATAATCTTTCAAAGGTATAACATCTTTTTCGACCATAGGTGAAAAACCTCCTACTTTATCTTGATATTCGGGTTCCATTTTGATTTGACAATCAACTAAAGCACTTGTTGAAAAACCGTCAGGATTGACGCGATAATATTTTTCAATCACTTGTTCTAATGTTTGACATTCCAAATCAAAAGAATATTTCATTTGAAATGGTAGCGGTTTAAGTTGTGCGCCTCCGTATTGTCCATTTTCGTCTAAAAAAAATAAACAACCTTTGATGTTACTTTTCAATCCAAGTTCTTCGATTTTATTTTCGAAATAATCCGTATCAATTGCATATCTTTGAGAACCGTTTGAAGACATGCCTCCTCTAACACTTTTTTCAATCATACGTTCGTGTTCTTCAGAGGGCGGATATTGTATTTGAATTTGACTCATAGTTGAATTGAGTTTACTACAATAACTAAAAACACTTAAATGAGGCAACATTCGAAATTGAGTAAATTGAAATGTTCTTTCGTCAAAATCAATCATTACAGAACCCAAAACCACAGTATCTAAAACTGTATAAATGTGTAATAAAGACTTTAAATTTTTTAAATTTAAAAAATTCCGTAATTTACTAACAGTTTCATAAGAATCTTTAATTTTTTTAATTTCGTCTTCTATTGTTTTTGATTTCATTAAATCGTTTTCAGCAAATATATCAACAGAAGGTATATTTTTGTATTCAATGTTTAAAAGTTTATCTGATATTTGCGAATAAGGAAACAAAGTTTTTTTAATGAAACAATTTTTAAATTCTTCGTTGTCTACCAATTGGTTAATATGGGGATAAAAAGGTAACAAATAGTGTAACATGCTGTCAATAATTTGATTTTGTGCCTTTTTAGATAACATACTGCTCGCTTGATCCAAAGAACAATTTAAAATTTTCAATGTGTCTACAATTTTTATGTGTTTGCCAATGCAAATAATATTAAGTTTGTTTACACCTTTAGAAATAACAAACATATTTTCCATATTGCAACACTTTAAAAAAGCGATAAAAGGTTTGTCCTCAGTATTTTCTCCGTAGCTATATAAAGGAACATCTAATATTTTTTTTAAACCTTTAACAATCATAATACGATTATCAAAAGAAGCATTGTGGGCAAAGATAGGACAAGCTAATTTACTACTATAACGTGCCAAGTTTTTGTTGCAATAATTGTGCGCCAATCCGTAAACTGTGCCTGAAAAGTGATCATGATCAATAACCAAGTAATTTTCAAAACATGATAACAAACCGTAACATTCTTTTAAGACGTCATCTCTTCCTTTATCATCTTGAATTAATTCTTTTAACGTTCTTTTTTTTTCAAATTCTTTATTTAACGGTTCCAACATACAATGAAACCATAAATGAGCAGACGGATGATTTAAACGAGACATGAGATGTAAAAAAGTAATAGAATCTTTTATTCCCATTCCACGTTCATATTTCCAATGCACGTTAACTTCGTTGATACATTTTTGAAAAACTCGTATTAAAAAAAAAGAATCTTCTAGTAATTCTATAGGATCATTTTCAAACCATATGTTAATTTGTTGCTCGTTCATAACGAGTTGACTTAAACATTTCATGTGATCGACAAGATCTAACGAGTTTATTCTTACATAATCACTTAAAAACCCGTTTGTTATAAGAGTGCGGTCAAATTTTTCCCACCATCTGCAACAAATATAAAATAAACTAGATATTTGAAACAAATCATTTTTAATTTTTTCTACCTTGCTTGTTATTAAATAATTTTGAGTCGACGGTTTAAGCATAAACAATTCTAATTTGCTTACTCGTTTAAATATATGATTTACAACTTGAACACGTTTGTCGTAATGAAATCAAATTTTGTTATGATTTAATAAATTTATTTCTGGTTCTAACATTGTAGTTAATTTGTAACTGTACACATCAGATTTCTTTATTTTGTCTGCAGGACATCTGCTTATTGTACACAAAGGATTTTCTTCTTGCCATACTTGACATTTTTCGTGTTCAGAAAGGTTTAAGTTTTGAAAACGAGGTAAACATTTTTCGTAGGTAAAACGAACTAAAGTGTCAGCCAAAATTAACAAATCATATACTCTCAGTTCGCTTTTATATTTTTCAACATTTTCGTCATTTGCATCCAATTTTTGTCACAAAATTTGTCTATGTGTTTTGTGTAGAAAAGAAACATTTTCTTGAAAACATGCAGGTAGTAATGTTAAAGGATTTGCTTGCAAACTTTCAATTGTATTTTCATAATAAAATATCCACTGTGTTATAACTTTATTTCTTTCATCTAAACCAAAACATTCTCTAGCTAAATTTTCAGATA
Organism: Hydra vulgaris; assembly: GCF_022113875.1. NCBI lineage: Eukaryota > Metazoa > Cnidaria > Hydrozoa > Anthoathecata > Hydridae > Hydra > Hydra vulgaris. The sequence goes on from NC_061166.1 coordinate 334,775, forward strand.
AACAATGAATAACAATGCCGTGACAATAGTACGAAAGATCTGACAAAGGTTTAACGTGTTCTGTTTCTTTTAAATTTGATGTTTGAACACTTGTTTCACAGTCAAATGTAATAAAAAAAGGAAAAACGTTTCGAGAAGTATTTATAAATTGATTTTGAGGTTCATAAAAATGTCTATTTTTTCCGTATGAAAATTTGTCTGCTACATAAAATCCTTTACATTCTTGTTTATGAATTTCACTAGTATATTTGAGACCACACTCCGAACATTGATACAGTTGATTATTATTATTATTATTATATATAACAGAAAAACGTTCATTAAGCATGGTAACAGCGTGAAAAGACTGATTTTTTTCATACAAGCATATTTTTATTGTATTTACTGTTTTTTTACGCTCGTTAGCTTCTTTTCTTTCGTCTTCGTTTAAAAATTCTCTCTGAGGATTTTGATCTTCTTTAGTTATATTTGCACTCTCGTATACCACTTTTAATAGCTCCGATAGTACACATTTATATTACGATTTAATTTTAGGATGTAGCAAACGAACGTTTTTATTTTTTTTATTTATTAAAAATATTTTTATATTTATTCGATCAAAAGTGTTTTCGTATGCAAAAGAGTGACACAAATCAATGAGTTCTAGAAATGATAAATTTTTACTTTTTTCTTTTAAGAGACTTAATGCATGTAACCACGAATCATTTTGATCTTCAATAAGAAATTGCATTATATTTTCTTCAGAATAAAAGTCTTGTCCGTTTTTTTCCAATACTTTTGTATTCCATTCTTTAATTGTATTTACTTTCCACTTTCTTATTAATAATGAAATAACAAACGCTGAATAAAAACACAAACCATTTTCAAACAAAATACTATAATCTAAAAACATTTTTCTTTTTTGATCGTATGATAATACTTTAAACGAACTACTTTTATGTTTGTTCCATTGAGTTAAAGAATAAGGTCGATACCATTCTCCATACCATTCATCTTGATTTTCTTCTTTTATATACATGCGACCTTGTTTATGAAATATTTGTTTATGAAGAATTTTGTTTTTATTTTCAGTATAATATTTTTTCTTTCGATTACGATCACGTTCTCGCTTTTTCAATAATTCTTCTGGACTCAGTTTAGAATTTTTTTTCTTTCGTTTACGTTCATATTCTCGTCTCATCATTAATTCTTCTGGACTCAGTTCAGAAACTCTTTTGTATCCAGCAAGTTCATAATTTCTAAGTTTCATCATTGATTTTTCAGTTAAATTGCTTAATGTTTTTACTTTAAAACTAGATAAACGAATTATTCTCCATCCGCTATCATTTTCCAAAATGTTAAAAACTGAACGAATGTTATTACTTTTAATATATTGTAAATTTATTGATCCTTCTAGTGGTTTTATATAATATACAGACGAATTGTAACATCTTTTTATAATTTTACAATAACCGTCTTCTGTAGATTTAGCGCAAAGTGTTACAATATTATAACCAATTAAAAAATTTTGAAATAAATCAGCAAATGATAACGCTTTATTTGTTTCAATAAGAAAACTATCTTGTGTTTTTTGATTAATGTGATGAGTAATTTCTTCAGGTGTTTGAATTTGATCGTTTAATTCAATTTCTTCGATAAAATCTTCATCTTTATAATTGTCATTTACAAAATATAATATTTCTCGATAATAACTTTCGTTATCTAATTTTTCTTCAATGTTCTTAACCTTAAAATGCATTTTTTTATTATTAATCTAAAAAAAAATTTTTTTTATATATAACAAATAAATATATTTTTTTAACATATTACAAATTTTTTTCATTTAAATTTTTATAAAATAAATTAACTTCTCTATCACTTGTTATACTTTTTAATATTTTTCTCAATTCGTTTTTATTATTATGAATTATATATAGATAATTCAAATCTTTAACACGTGATAACGCAACATAGGGTAACGACATAATAAATATTTTACTGTTAAAATTTAAAACAGTTTTATTTAACGTGCAACCTTGCGCTTTATGAACAGTTAAAGAAAATGCTAATTGTAAAGGTAAACCAATTCTAGATGCAATAATACTATGAGTACAATCTAAAATGTCTTCTCTAACGTTTTCGATTTTAAATTCTCTACCGTTTATATTAACCCAAACACCATCTGTTTCTATAAATGTTACAATACCAATTGTACCGTTACATAAACCTTCTTCAACGTTTATATTTTTAACTAACATGACTACAGCGCCAATTTTAATAGTTATACTAATGGGTATTTGAAACAATGGATTTATTTTTAAATTTTTAATAACATCTTTAGAATGAAACCAACGTTCATCAGAAGAAATACTCATTAATTGACGCAAGTTATAAAAATCAACTTCCATATTTGTAAAAAACAATCGTATGAAATTTGAATTTATATTGTGATCAGCTTCATAATGTCTTGTCATTAATAAATCGACCGTTTTATCAGATACTTTTCCAATACGTATTTCGTTTAAAGCGTTAAAAAATTCAATATTTTCTTGTCTAAAAGATTCAGTAAGTTCGATAACATTAAACATGTATTTTTTCCATATTGCAGACTTGAAAACATATTCACCTTTTACAGGTGGTAGCTGACGGAAATCACCGCATGTAATAACTTGTATTCCACCAAACAATTCATCATTGCATTGATTTATTTTACATGCTAAATGATGCAATAAATCAAAGGTTTCTGCATTAAGCATTGAAATTTCATCAGTAATCAAAACATGTGTATTTCTCCATCTTTCTAAAACATCTACTTGCATGTGTTTGTAATAATAATCGACAGATTTTGTACCTATTTCAATACCTGCAAAACTGTGCACAGTCATACCTTTAATCTGATGAGCAGCTTTTCCTGTACTAGCTGTTACTGCAATATTTTTAAATATTTGATCGCTAGAAGCAATAGCATCAAGTATATAACTTTTACCACAACCAGCACTACCAGTAATAAAAAAATTTAATCCTTCGTCAAACCATTGAAAAGCCAATTTTTGTTTAGTTGATAAAGTCATTTTTTTATTTTTCTGTCTAAAATTACAAAAAAAGTTACAAAAAAATTAAGAATACATATATAAAATATAAAATTTATAAAACCACATCACAATTGATATCATTTCATTATTTGTCAGTTCAAATATTATAATTTTATGTTTTTTTCGTCGATTTTTTCTTTCGTTATATAATTTTATTAACAAATCAATTTCTTCACTCATTTCACATGATGTAGACGATAATACATTTGCAACTTCTTCGCATTGTTTTTCGATTAATTTTTTTATTTAATGAATCTTGTTGTTGATATTTTCTTCGTATATCCATATTTTATATTTTTTTATCTAAAATAAATATATTAATATAACAAAAATTAATAAAAAACGTCTTCGTTCGTATCATCTTTTAAATAAGATTTCCAACTGATGCATAGATTAATATACATTTGTATTTCTTTAATCCATTTTTTTTTTATTGATTCGCTCATATTTTCATAAAATTGATAAAACATATTAAAATTTACATTTAAATAAACATGAAAATTTCGTCTTATATATTGTAAAATTATCAACACAACAACACGATGATTGTTAACAAAGCTATTTGTTTCTTCAAAAATATTTTCCATTTCAGATACATTTCCTAAAGCACAATCTGCGTTATATTCCATATATTTTAATTGTAAATCTGCCACTGTCCAATTTTCTTTTTCACAAATTTTTTTAAAAGATTCCATAACACAATTTAATATTATTTCTGTAAATTCCATCTAAAAAAATAATCTTTTATTAATAATAAAAAAGTGCGTTTACATAATCATAAACTTTTATATTAACTTTTTCAATAATTATATTTTTAACAAACATGTCACAATTTTCAAAAAACATATATAACGTATAAAAAGCTTTATCTTTATAATATGGAAAATTTGACAACAATACTTCTAGCAAAAATAAAATTACATAATTATTAGGAAATTGATAATAAAAAAAATCTATCCAATCCGTTGGCACATTTGATAAAGTAAATTTCATCATACAGATTGTAGATGTAGATTCAATCCATTGCCGTTCGCTAAATGTTTTCATAACGTCATTGATTTTTAATACAGTCAACTTTCGTTTATCATAATACCATTTCCTGCTATCTTCAATTATTTCATTTAATTGGTAAATAAATTTTTCTTTGTCATGATAATTTTTAAAAAAAGCATAAAATTCAAAAAAATCATCAGTTGAAAATTCGCCTTTTTTAAATTTAGATAAAGCTAAAATTAATACAAAACTAGCTATTTCCATTGGTACTTGTCTTTTATTTTTTGATACCAATGAACCCCAATTATATTCGTCTTTAAATTCGCAATCCATTTTTTTGTGTAATTCGTTCAACATGTATTCCATAGATACAAATTGTATATTACGAAGAGAAATGGCATCCATTTCTAACAATTCCAAAATATTATTTAATTTAGCTTCTGTTATCATCTAAAAAAAATTTTTTACCTATACAATATTGACATATTATATTATATTTACAATAAAAACAACAAGTATACAAATTTAAACATTCTATCATATCATTTTTTAATTCAATTTTAAATTTCAAAAATCTTTTTTTACTCTCAGTACAAAAATTATTTTTAATGTTATCTTCTGATAATATTATTCCTTTATTACAAAGTTCAATCATAGTTTTTATCCAAACCAAATGAGTTTGTATTATTGTATTACGTTTCTCTCTTGATAAAGATTGAGCTGACCAAAATACTTCCTTCAAACTTAAAACAAAATAGTTAGCTTTAATTTGATATCGAAGTTTTTCACCTGCATATTGATATTGAAAAAGAATTTCTTTTAAATTTTCGTATGCTTTTTTATGATCTAAATTTATTACTGATTCGTCAACATACTCATCTGTGTTTATTTGTGATCCAAACAAACAAAATCCAAATATTTTAAGATCTTTGTTATGTTTTTCTTTACTATTCATTATAACTGAAAAAAAATTACAAATTAATAAAGATTATTACAATAATAACATTTTCTTTCATTAATAACTTTATTATTTTCATTGTTCAATTGGTTAACGTGTGAAATGAAAACATCTACATTTATGTAATCTTTAAAAAAATATAAAATATTTTAAAGTTTTGTGGTAAAAATCGATTTATTGTATGTAACAAATGTTTTTGAAATCCTTGTGTCAACATAACAACCAACCGATCTTCTGATCTCATAAAATCGTATCGAAACAACATGTTCCATTCATTGTTATCAAACATTTTATAATATAGGTGACATTTCACATTCAGTAATTCACATTCTTCACATATTAATGGTTGAAATTCTTTAGCTTGAATAATCAATTCTTCCAACGTAAACGGAAAAATTTCATTGTGTTATATAAATTTTTTCATAAATTCATTTACTATTTTTACTGTTAATTCCATCTAAAAAAATATTTTTTACATTTATATAGTTATCAATACAATATAATAAAAAATCATAGCTTTATATTTTATACATAGCTCAAAAAAAATTCACCAAATTTCTAAAGATTTTAAATCACCCCCTAAATATTGTATATCACTCATATAATCGTCATTTAAATATCGAACTTGTTTATCAAATTTACTCAACATTTTATATAATTTACAAATAACACGGTATCTATTATATGCTAAAGTGTGTTTTAATTTTTCTTCAACAAGTAACTTTTTTTTCGAATAATAAATATCTCCTAACTCTTTCATTTCAAGATGTAATCTTGCAGTAGAAAAACTAAATTTTTGATATAAATCAAATAAACATTTATGATGTAAATCGTAAATACGTTTTTGCTTTAACGTGCTCACATAATAACATCTACCAAGTAATAAATTATTATACTTCATTTTAATATTTTTTATTAAACCATCATAATCTGTCGATGATTTCAATAACATTATTACGTCAACATCATCAATATCAGCCAATTGCTGTAAAGTTTGAATTTCTTTGAGTAATTCCGGTTCTAATTGAGCTTCATCTTCTTCTAACTTTTGTTTTTTTTGATCCGATGGTTCACAAATAAGATCTGTCATTATCAGTTATCTAAAAAATTATTTTCAAATAGAATAAAGATAAGATAATGAACGACATTTATCAAAATCATAACGTAACAATTTCCTTAAAAATTTTCCTATTCTATTCATTACATTTATCTTTTTTTCAAGTAATTTTTCACATTTTGTAAATTGTATACAAATTGTATACTGATGATACAAATCTAATACAATCTTGGTATATAAATGTAAAAGTTCAAGTTTAAAAACAATTTCATTTTGTTCATATTTGATCATATCCACATCTTTATCAAATTTTTCAAAAGTTTTTTTAACACATTTGTATTGATCGCAATCAAAACTTTTGCTAACAGCAAATAGTTGTAACTGTTGCAAATCTTCCATATGTTCATCTTTTATCATATTTTTAACATTTTTTCTAATTGCTTTTAACATCTAAAAAAAATTTTTTATTATAAAATCATATTACAAAATAATTTAGAATCAGCAATTAATATCGACTCTATTTTATTAATTAAACTAAATAATTCGTGACGTATTTTTATTTTTAAATTTTGAACTAGTTCTGTTTTTGTCAAGTAGCAAAATTCATGAACATAATTTTCGAATTTTTGTTTTTTAGCACAACAAGGCCAATCGTCTTTATCTTTTATAAATTCAATAAACGCATCATTTCTTTCCTCTTGATATTCTTTTTCTTTTTTTATTTGCTCTTGTAATCGATCAATAGATTTATTACACTTGATAATCAACTTTGTACATACTTTCAAATATAGATTGATAGTACTTTTATCATATGCGTAATTATGTTTATCGCTATTTAAATTATTACAAACAGTAGATTTGAATTCTTGTATATCATCCATATAATATTCATATACGTATATTCCTTTTAAATAATCGTCCAACTTTTCACATTGATGAGCCAACTCTTTATCTTTTTCTTTTAATTTTTCTATCATGTTATACAACATTTTTTTATTAGTTACCTAAAAAAAATTACAAATTTTTAAAAAAAAATGAAATATAAAAAAAATTAATGAATTTTACATTTAATAAAAAGAGAATCTTCTACAATATAATTTAAAAGATCAGTATTGTTTATAAATCTTCCAAATCCGAATCCTAAAATTCGATCTTTAATAGGTCTTTGATAATAAATACCGTCATCGGTTATAAACGATTTTTTAAATTTTTTCTCTCCCAATAATGATATTGTTCCTTTTTTACTACTAAACGGCCATTTTAAAACAGCGTCATAAATGTGTGGCATTAAAACAACAAATATGCCAATATAGTCGCCATGTATCATTTCATTATGATATTCAAGATCCATATTAAAATTAATTCTTATTGACATTTTATAATTTTTATAAAAAAACGGTGCAGAAAAAAGAGTAGAACGATAATTATTCGAATTAATATTCATTCGTTTTACTATATCTTGAATTACAAAGATCTTTTGACCGTCAGGTAAACCATTTGGTTCTTCAAGAAAACTTACTCTAATATCTAAATCTTTTAATAACAAAAGAATTCTTAAATTTTCATTCATTTCATCGTTATCATCATCACTTCTTTTCACTAAATCTTCTAGTTGACTAACTCTAAATTCTAAATTTTTTAATTCGTCTTTTAAATTAGATTTTTTGATAGTTATTTGATCATATTTATCAAATATTTCATGAAGAATTTCGTCAACTGAATCACTTTGTACACATTCAAGAAATTCGTCACCTGAATCACTTTGTACACATTCAAGAATTTCATCATCTGAATCACTGTGTACACATTCTTCATTTTCTTTAACACTTGCATTGATTTCTTCATTATCACTTGCATCTTGTTTTTGATAACAAAAATCAGTTTTATTGTCATCCATTTTACATTGTTCACTTTGACACTGATTACCATTATATACAATAAATTTGCAATTATTGTCCATCTCGGTCAGTGTTGCATTTTCCACATCTTTTATCAAATTGACACCATTCTCCATATTATTAAGAACTTTCTCTACCATTTCAATAAATTTACTAGGCATCTAAAAAATACATTACAAAAATAATTATATAAAAAAATATTAATGTCCTGTTGAACCAAAACTTCCCTTTCTTTCTTTATCAGATAACATAGATTGTATTTTCATTTCAGTCCTTTTTGGACCCTACCCTCCTTCACAAAGGGGTGGGAGGGGCCTAAAAAAAAGAGGGAAGGGGGAACCCCCACCTTCCCCAGGGGGGAGGGAGAGGGAGGGGGGAGGGAGAGGGAAATTTCTTTCATTATCAGACAACATCGATTGTATTTCCATTTGACAATTTTTATTTTTATCGACAGTCCATGAAATTCTTTCTGCAAAAAAAACAGGTACAAAAGTCATTTGTGCAATAGATTGTCCTATAGTAACAGTATATGCTTCAATAGAAGAAATATAAAGTATAACACAAATTTCGTCTCTATAATCAGAATCGATAATTCCAGGCGAATTGAATACTGTAACACCATGATTTAAAGCTAAACCTGACTTGGATGTAATCCAACCTTGAAGATCATGATCCATTTTTGATATAAAAACACCAGTAGAGAATAACATGCGTTGAAACGGTAATAATATTTTTTGTTCACTACTACGTAATTCAAAAGCAGCACTTCCTTTGGTAGCATATAAAGACCATCCTTTAGAATCTATTATTTTTACTGTTTTCATCTATAAAAAAAATATTAAAAATTTATTAACAACCATATAATAGTTTACATGTTGGACAATAACAATGAAAAAAATCGTTAGGATAATAATAAACATCATTTTTTAAATAATAAATTTGACAATAATAACATTTTATAAATTGTTCATTATTTTGCAACATTCGTTCATAATGACATAACTTATTTTGTAGCATAACGTTCATAGTTTTACATAAATCTAAATAATCACGAGCGTCGTATAATTCTTTTTTCAAATCTTCTCTAACATTTGTTTCATTTTTAATTTTTTCAATAGCTCTTTCAATCTTAATACCATCTTGATCTACATTCATTATACTACAAGAATCGTTCATTTTGTAATTATTTGTTCTTATTTTATACAATGTTAAATCTGTTAAATGATCCAAAGCTTCTTGTAAAACTTTACTTTTGTTCATTTTTTTACTAATCTAAAAACAAATACAAAATTTTATTACAAAATTAGCATAAAAAATAAATTCGTTTAATTTCCAAATGATTTGCAAATCCAATGCTTATATTTTTCATCTAATATTTTATTAATAAAACTAACAAGATTATCCGTAAAACAATATTCAAATAATGTTTGATTAAATAATGAGCGATTGGAATTAATAGTATGCCAACGATTATAAAAATCAATAAATTCAACATCAGGAAATGAAGGAAATTCTTCTGTTATCTTGTCCAAAATAATAATTGTAGCATACCTTAGCATATATTTCTGTTCATTTTGATAAAAATCAAACCATTGTATATATGTTTCTATAATATTATTTCTATGATATAATCTAAAAAACTGTGCACTGTTTTTCATTTCCATTAAAGTAAACTTGTGCACTTTGTTAAATTGAAAATATCGTTCCATCATATCTATAAACATTTCAGCATTTAAAAATCTAAAACAATTATCATAACGAACATTCAAATATTCAATAAAATCGCAATAATCATTCAAATTAGATGGCATTTTTTTACTTATCTAAAAACAAATACAAAAATAATTATATTACAAATTAACAATTAAATTTACAAATGTTTGTGTCAAATTTTATCATTGTTTGTAGTGAATGATTTAATAAACATAAATAGCACATTCTTTCTTCGCACCAAAAACAATCGTGGAAATTAGGATTTATCTTCTGGCATTTTCGACATGTAAAATAAGCTAATTCGTCTTTATCTAATTTTTTAATTTCTAATTCTGTTAATGGTAAATAATTTGCTTCTTCTTCTTTTGAAATTGACTTTCCTGATTCCAGATTTTTCCATAAGTATTTTGATATTTTATAATAACGAATCGACAAATCTTTATTTATATGTTTAAAACAAAGTTTTTTCTCTTTTTCAATTTCAATTAATAATTTGATTATTTCTTGAGTAAGATAATTTTCCTTTTTTATTAATTCTGAACATTCTTCTTGTAATTCAATCATTTTTGTATATGAACTAATATATTCATTATTTGCCATTTTATTAACACTATTAAACCTTTCTAAACTCATCTTGGTTTGAAGTGATTCTGAAAATAAAAACTTGACCCTTTTATACAGAACACAACACAATAACATTCTATATTTAGTAACAATTAAAATATTTTTATTGTATTACCTTATAAAATCAAAATATGATATCATAAAAAATTAAAATGACACGTTGACAATTTTTTATATAAACTTGTTTTGATCTTGCTTTTTTTAATCTCCATTGTTAAAATAGAGTATATAAACAAAAAAAAAATTTCATTTTTATATCATTCAACAACTTTACAACAGTTAAAAAAATATATACAATAAAATGGAGAACGAAATTCAAATTAATTATTGCAATCTGCAAAATTATTTAAAATACGGTGATATGGCAGCTGCTACATTATGGCATATTGATTTGGCAAACGAAAAAGATTTAAAAGAAAATAAATATTCTAAAGTTCCCGTAAAACCACAACACAATTTAATTTTTTAAAAAAAGAATTGGTTTATTCCAACTTAAGCAAAGAAGAAGTTATATTGTTGCCAGCATCTATTCGAAAACAATGTTCCCTTGCAGAAAATGCATGTAATTATTTGTATAGAGCAGAAATGAAATTAAACAAAGAAGACATCCATTTCAAAAATAAAACAGGCGATGGGGAAATTACATTTAATGCTATTTTAATTACAACTCAAACCAAATTAAATAAAAAACTTTTACAATCTATGTTAGGTAAAATTGAAGAAATACAAAACAGCGGATATAATTATGCTTACAACAAACACAAAGTAATAAAATCACAACCTATTAGCACTTTTAACGTACGAATGTTAAAAGAAGACGAAGAAATTTATTACACAGAATACGATAGACAATCTTCTGTGGAACCTGTTATGATTAATACTTTACTTAAAAGCGGTCAAACAAGATCTTTTAATCAAAATATGAAAAGAGCTGCACAAGATTTAGCTGCACAAGAAAGTAAAGAGTCTAAAAAATCAAAACAACACGAAATTAAAGACGAAAAAAATGATGACGAATAAACTTTTTTTAAATCTTAAAAAAACTGTATTTTTATTTTTAATTTTAATAAAAAAACCAGTTATTATAAAAAAACATGTTTTTTATTTCCTTATAAGGTTTTAATATGAAGTTATATAGATTAGTAAAAAAATATAAATACAAGTCAAAATTTTCTATATATCATTTCAAAAAAAAATGACTAGCAAGCAGGTTGAACAAACTTTAGAAAAAGCAATAAAGTTGTTTTATCCAGACAACGAACTACATCCTATGTTACAAGAATTTCATCATTTGGAAAACAGCTATGAAGATTGGGAAATTATTATAAACGAATATTTAACTAAATGGAATTTACAACTGTTATTACCAAAAGAAGAATATATTGATTTGTATTTTATTTTTATCATCAAAGATTATCAAAATCATCAAAATTTATTTGAAAAAACTACGCGTAATTATTTTCAATTTCATGAACAAGGACCTAAATGGAAATCAGACATGTATGATTTTTGTAAATTAATCAACACTGATTTTTTAAGATGTACAGAAAAAAACAAAGAATTACAAAATGTGTACACAGAAGATAGCAACTTTACACAGAGATACTTAATGTTGAAACGCAAAACTGATCATTTTATAAAAATATACAAGAGATATTATCGTAGCACTATTGACAACAAATACACCTCTTGGAAAAATAAAATTAAATTATCATTACAATATTATTTTTTGTTTCCTCATTTAATCGAAAATCATTCATACGAATATGATTTATTAAAGCATAACAGTTTAATTTTGCGGGAAGAGTATCCTTCTTGTTTACAAAGATTAGTATTTTCGTACAATGATAAATTATTTCATAACGGATTTTATACTCTTTATACACCGACACCCATTTATTACTATTTCAAAGTTGAAAAAGTAAAAACTATGAACGATAAAGTCTACATATACAAATCGTTTAATCAATGTAATTTTTTTGAAAAATCAATTATGGAAATGTTTCCTTATGCCAATTGGTTTTATTTTTTTAAAAGAAATTTTACCTTTTCGAAAATATTAACTAGACGAGAAAATCGACTCTACGATGTCATTAAACAAGAAATTATCAACGATAAACCTATTCATAAAGCTGAACATTTTAATATGTATTATATAAACGCAAAGGAATGTTTTTAAAAATAAAACAAATCATTTTTTTTATTTTTTCATATTAACTGTATAATACGTTTTATTAACTAAAAATACATTATCAAAACAAATACATTTAGTTTTGTTTAGTTCTTCACATAATTTATTTTCTCGTATTAAATTTACCAAATCTTGATATTCTTCTCTTTTTTTGCTACAACCTTTAATATAGTATATAAAATCAATTATATAATTTTTTAACATTTTAGTTTCGTATTTGGCACAATGATCCAAATGATATTTTGTAAACAATTCGTTTTTAAAATGACTGTTGCATGGAATTTCGTCGTAAAAATAATCCATTAATTCTACTTTCGGAAATTTCAGTTTGTTTAAATCAAAATATTTAACATTTTGAAAATTTTTTAAGATCTTTATTTCCATTTCGCCTCCTCTATAAAATACTACATTTAAAGGATATTTTTTTAAATAATTTTCTAAAACATTGATCACATCTGAGCAAAATATAATATCAGAGTTTGCTTCCATGGAGGGATAATATTCCAAACCATGTATAAATTTTAAACAATATTTGAAAGTATTTTGATATTTTTGATTAATTGATTCAAAATTAGCACACGGCCACACTTGAACATGATAATAAAAATCGCCGTTTATTTCACGTAAGCATAACTCTCGTACACAATTACTACCCCAAACATGATTATTTTTATACTCATTAGCAATGTGTTCAATATCCAACAGCCAAAACTAAAAAAAAATAACAACATTTTTTAATAAAAATGAAACGCATTCTTTTTTTAAAATTTTTAAACATGTATAAAAAACAAAAAAAAAATAAATATTATTTAAAAAAATAAAAAAATGAATCGAGTTGACAGCATCATTAGAAAAATTCATAACAATTGCGCTGTTTGCGCATTAGATGAAATAGCCAAAAGATATCAATCTCAAGAAAACAAATCCGGAAACTCTTCACCTTCATCTCTAGTTATAGACGAGGAACATTATAAAGACGCATCTTCAAATGATTTTCTTGAAAATATTTTAAATTCAAAAAGAATCACATTAAATTCTTATACTATTGAAAAATGCTTTAAAAACAGTAAATTTACTCGACCAGCCACAACTATGTCAATTTCACTTGAATAAATTTGACAATATGAAAAAAGATCATCTTGACGAAAATGTTATAGCTGATTATTACAAATCTAAACTTAAAGTTTTTTTACTCGAAAGAGATATTAAACCTATTGTTCCATTTGAAGGTGATCAAACAGACGGATTCATCGATACTTTTACAGCAAAAATATTACCTACCGCTTCAACCATCATAGAAAAACTAGATGGAGTTTTAAAAAAGAAATCTGTTAAAAGAAACATTGAAGGAATCATAAAAGACGGCACGTCCGATAAAAAAACATTATTTGTTAATATTTTACACGCTATTGTAACATTATTTATTTCAAGTTTTTTTAGTTTAGAAAAAGAAGAATAAATGTGTACTAACGAATCTTTGTCTAGTTATTTTATAAATGAACCCTTTTTGAAAGATTATTTTGTAGGTGTTTACGCTTTTGACGAATTGAGTCAAACTCAAACACACGTAAACATTATTAGGCGAATGGTAAAAAATGGTTTTTTTTTTATTTATAATAACGAAACTATCAAACAAAATGGAGAACATTGGAGACTTTTAGTCAAATTAGACGCTAATCATTTTTTTTGTTTTGACAGTTTAGGTACTGAAAGCTGTTTAAAACAAATTCCACTTTTTTTAAGAAGCAATAGACATTTGTTTGAATCTGTAGAAGAAATACAAACTAACATACAAATAAACACTCTAAACATTAATTATAATGAGATTGAAATAAGTTCTTACATACGACAAACTAATCACTTTCCTTACGAATGGACAGCTGATAACCATGAATTTTATTGGTTTACAAAATTTATATTAAAATATAGTTCAATGACGGGTCAACAAACTATTTTGTTTTCTTATAACAAAACTTGTTTCCAATGGGAAAACAGTAGTTTGTGCGGAGCTTTTGCCGCTTATTTTATATCCTTGTTACCAAACTATCTTATTAACGGTCAAATTTATTTACCTTTGTTGTGCAGATTACTGAACTATCACTTCTATGAAGTTTCATCTCTTCATGCTTCCGAACTAGCTCAAATAAATTTGCTTCCATTTTTTCATTTTGTTAGAACTAAATTATTTGAACACTTGGATGCTACTGCTAAACAACTTTTTGAAAAAGACATGAAACTACATCTCTATTTAAGAAAAACTGAGAGTCTGGTACGCAATAATGTATCAATGAAATCAATGAAAATTCCTATAGAAAATGACATTTTTAAAAATTAAGTCATGATCAATAACAAGATTAGAAGCTTTTTAAACGATGCTAGATTATTAAGAACTAACAATGAATGTCACTGGGATAAAATATCTATTCAAGATATCAATGTTATTAGAGATGTTATGAACGAAGAAAACCTTGCTTTAAAACGTTACGAAAATATGAACGATATGTATTTTTTCGATTACAGAAGATTAAAAGATATAAATAATTTTATTGACGTACCTCAAGATGATGTCATGACAAAAAAAGAAATAAAAACTCTCTTTGTTCAAAATTTAATATAATAAAATGTCAACAAGTATACAGAAAGCAGCTTTATGCAAAATTCGAGAAAAAGTTATAGAAGAAATTTGTGAATCGTGCGCTGGAAACGGACTATTATATATCGTTAATTTGCAAGATCCGAAATTGATAAATTATTTAAAAGAATGTACGAGCACCGTTTTTAACAATGAAGTTTGGCTTCTACATAAACCAACTCAAACAAAATTCGAAATAAAAACAAATAAACTACTATGTGATGTGTGTAAAGGAAAAAAAAAACTTTTATTAAAAAAACACAAGACACAAGAAAAGAAAATAAATTTTACATTGTATTTTAATTTTATTTAAAAAATAAATGTCTTTTTACATTAATTTTATTTAATATACTTCAAAACTTTTATCCGCTGGTTTATATAAATTAACGGGTGGTTGAATTGCAACTGTTTTTGTTGTTACAGCAGGTGTTGATTTTTTCCCTTTCCATGCTTTTTTTAAACTGTATAATAATGAACCCACTTTTAAAACATTAGTTACATTTTGAGGTGTAACATAGTCTGATAAACCACGAGCGCGTTGTTTTCGTTTAACTTTACGAGCACGTCTTTTTTTTATTCGCATTCTTCTAACAACCATATTGATAATGAATCCTTTATAACTGATACAAAATCATCATATTTCATACTAAATACTTTTGTAACACTCATATCAAATACTTCGAATATAAAATCAATGTTAGCTATATCGTTTGAACGAGTTACTTTTATTTGATTGCTACCGTCCAAGCGAAAAAATAACTTGAAATTACCATTTACATCTTTCAAACTATCGTTTGTTTGTAAATTTTCCAAATCTTTAACATTATAAAATTGTAAAAGAGATTCTTTAAAAGCAGTTACGTCCATTTTTTTTTAAATAAATCTAAAATTTTTTCTTTAAATAAACATTTTTTTCTTCTTTTATATATACCCTTTTAAAAAATAAAAAAACAACAGTATTAAATATATTATTTTGTTATAGGTAATTCATAACCAATATATATATCGCCTTTATTTACATGTCTAATAGTATATAAACCTGAACGTACTTTATAATCAATAACAAATCCTCCTCAAAAAGTAGAAATGTCTGTATGTCCTTCTTTTTTATTTCCACTTATTATTTGACATAGATAATCATTAAAATATTTAAAAGTTAATATATATTCGCCATGACTTGTTACATCGGCTCTTATGTTATTGAAAGAATATTCGCCCATATCTTCAAGTAATAATTTATAAAACTCTAGATCTTCTTTAATAATATTAAAGTATGCGTTAGTATAACAACTGATACAATGTTCTTTTCTGTGATATCTTTTATTAGCATGTTCAGAATAACTTTGTTAAAACAAACGTCCTTCACATAATGACATTCTCTTTTAAACTAATTTAATTTTTAGAGTTTATCATTTGTTTAAATAAATTGTCCACAGGATTAATGAAAAATGGATTTCTAAAACCGCCTCTTAATCTTCTAAAAACGTTACCGCCACGGTGTTTTTTACCTTAAAAAATATATTATTAAAATATAAAATATTTACCAAGGTACACCCATTTTTCTAGCAAGCCAAATAGCTACATTACCTTTCCCTATCATAATACTTATGCGTGTATGCGGTTTTAATTTTTTGTTTATAAAAATATATCTTTTTGCACGTTTATTACGTCTGTGTCCCCTTCTCATTTTTTTTTTGACTTATAAAAAAACTTTGAAAAAAAAAACTTATATATTTTTTTAAAAAAATTTTTTGTGTCACCCGACACTGTCCTTACTTAACCTGCCTTACCTAACTTATTTCTTTTTTCTTAGTAGGCCTACTTATTATTTTTACTCTGTTGTTTTTTTTACAACCGGTTGTTTGTATCTTACTTACTTACTTACTTACTTAACCTTACTTACTTAGTCTATTATTTTTTTGCCTTACTTATGCCTGCTCACCCGTTCGTACATACACGCTCGTTCACACACGCTCAGGACTCACCGAGAGTATGCTTCTCAGTGGGGTACAATCATCAAGTATCAATGATACTCAATGTGGTTTACATATAGGACTCACCGAGAATATGCTTCTCAATGCATATCATCAAGTATCAATGATACTCAATGTGGTTCACATATAACTAACTAAGCTAACTAGACAGACGTCATCAAGTAACAGTAGTAACACCGTAACTCAATGTGTTTAAAATATAACTAACTAAACTATCTAGACATACGTCATCAAGCGTTCGCTCAATGTGTTTATACATATAATGTTAAAGCCGTAGAGTTATAGAGAGATTCGAACCCTGGACGATCGGTTCATGGCGGTTTACAACATAGTGCGGAAATGATACGATGCACTATGCTACGTCGACGTGTTGTTTAAGCGTGTTTTGAATTCATTTATATTGTCATTTTAACACTTTACGTAGAGATTTTTTTCTACACAGAGATTTTTTTTAAAGTTGTTTACGCACATTATAAGGGAAATTCCCTGAGAAATTCCCTATATAATCCTACGTAAAAAGCAAGATTAAAAGTTTCTAAATATAACTTGTTTGTTACAAAAATCTATTATTTTACTTAATCTATAAAGATTAAATATTTTTATATAAAAGCTGCATTTTTTTATATCAAAAATCAAATGGCAATCACTAAAGTTGTATCCAGAAATAAAATGTGGCAAAAAAAAACGCCTGAAACTATCGTCATAGAAGACGAACAAGAGTTGGAATTTCATCCAATCGATTTGACAATGGACGAATTTATGGAAACTTTAAATGAAAAAACGCAAAATGAAGCTAATATCGAAATAAAAGAGATAGAATCGCCAAAAAAAAATACCGATTTTAAAGCTAATGAAACAAAAAAGGTAATTTATAAAAAAAATTATTTTTTTTTAAATTAAAAAAGAACAATTTTTTTAAGTTTTTTTTTTTTGTTTTAGAAAAAGAGTAAATACAAACTCAAGCGAAATAAAACGAGAAAAATTAAACATTTAACAAAAAAAATACAAGAAGGGCTTTTATTTTTTCAAGATCATGTTTAATTATTTTTTTATTATAATAAAATATATTGTTTATTTCTTTTTTCTTTTTTTTAACGCTGCATTTCTTTCGTGTTGTCGATTAACGTAAGCTTCGTTTGATATTTTCCATCGTTTAACTTTTTTACCAACGCGACCTAATTTACGGTTAGATTTGTTATCTTTATATGTTTTTTTAGTTTTTCGTAAACATACTAATATATTTTTACAATTGCTTGGTATCCCTCTATTTTTTGTTTGCGTTTGTTGCGAGTTTGTTGTAGTACGTACAAAATCAATTTGATTATTTAAATAATTATCTACAGTTTTTTTTGATCTAGGTGTATATCTTGTGCGAGGCATTTTTTTTTAATATTTTTTTTGTTGTTAAAAAAATATATATTTATATAATATCATTTTTTTTAACTTTTTTACAGATTTAATTATATAAAATAAAATGAGTGAAAACGAATTAACAAATATCTTGTCATTCTATCTTGAAGCCTATTGGCAACAATTTGCTAATTATTTAAACATGCATCGCTGTGTTATTGATGCCATTGACAACGATTACAATAGAAGTTATTTCAAAATATGTCGAGTCATTACGCTATTTTTTCAAGTTAATCCAGAAGAAAAATTTAATCCGCAATTTATATTAAAAACATTACAAAGATGGTTGATTGACGAACAACAAAAAAATAATTTTAAATTAATAAACAATTTAAACGAATTAATTAATAAAGTTAAAAATTTTGTAGAAGAACCCATGGAATATTAATTTTTTATATTTTTTATATTATTGTAATTATTTTTAGATTAACTAAAAAAATAATGGAATCCATTTATGACGATGTTAACAAGGCCATCTACAAATATGGCAAACCTGTTATAAATAATATCGAGTATGTAAAACCGTACGAGGCCATATTTGTAGATGGAAACTCGGTTTTCAATTTGAAAAACATCGATGTATTTGATGAAAAGGAGGACTATGAAATGATGGAAATAGACGATGAAGATTACGATGAAGACGATGAAGACGATGAAAACTATTACGAAAACGATGTTGAAAACGTTGTTGAAAACGATGATGAAAACGATTATGTTGAAAACAATAATGCTAAAGACATAATTTATGATAATGATGATTGGATATAGACATTTAAATAATTTTGTATTTTTTTATTTTTAATGTCCCTTCAGTTTTATTGGCTATCAGAAATTATTTTCTAATAGCCATTAAAACTGAAGGTATAAAAAATAAAATAAAACAATGGAATGGAACTTTATTATTTTTAATGTCCCTTTAGTTTTGAGTGTTTTAAGAAATTTATTTTCTTAAAGCAGCCAAAACTAAAGGTATAAAAAACAAAAAAAAACAATGGAATGGAACTTTTTTAATGTCCCTTTAGTTTTGAGCTTATTAAGAAAAATTTATTTTTCTCAATAAAGCCAAAACTAAAGGTATAAATAAACAATGGAAGAGAACACTTTTGTTTTGTTTACAATTATTATGAATATGAGATTACTTTTTCTATTCAATAGATAAAGCAATTTCGTATTCACAACAATGTAACATATTTTACTGAACAGCTGTCATTGCAATCGATATATATTAAAAATAATAATTTGTATTTTTTTACCTTTATTAATAAATATTTTTTTTCATATTGTTTTTTTATACTATGTTAACCCTATTTGACTATAATTTTACCTGTAATATTACATAATTTTACCCATAATATTTAAAAAAAATAATTATATTAATTTAATACTTTTTTTAGCAACTAATTATACCAAAAAAAATGGCTGAAGCTATGGAAAAAGAATTATGTTATTATTGCAAGTTGCCCTTTACTATTGATCAATTACTAAATCATCAATTAAAATGTAACACGTCACAAGATTATGATTGTTTTAGCTGCGGAAAAAAAATTAAATTGTCAGATACTTGGGAACATGAATGTGAAATTTATCACGAGGAACGCGTAGAAAGAAATCAAACTAAATTATGTGTATTTTGTGGAAATCAAATTCAAAAAAACTACTATGATCAACACGCTATTGATTGTTTACATCGTTTTGAAAATGAATGGAAAGAAATAATGGAGAAACAAAAAAATATTGTTATGGATCAAAAACAAAGTTTAACTTTTTTAAACATGACTAATAATAACATTCTAAACAGTTTAGCAACTGTCAACAAACAAATAAACGCATTAACTAAACGAATGGACAACATGGGTTTGGAAATAAAAGAGTTTGTGAATAAAAACACATTTGAAAAAATATTGAACAACATTATCTTGGAAATAAAAGAATTTGTAAATAAAAACACATTTGAAAAAGACTTGAAACTATATGATAATATATTAAATTATAATAAAGATATCAACGACAAATTCATGTCTGATAATTTAATTATAGAATTGGACCAAATGGATTTAAGATTGCAATCTAACGAAGCTTATCATACTCAACCTTCTTATACTGTAGACGGTTATTTCTACCGATTTAAAATTTTTGGTTACAGTAATCAAGAAGATGAAATGGGTATTTATTTTCAATTGATACAGTCTCCAAAAGATCATTCTTTAAAATGGCCATTTATGAAAACTGTAACATGTACAGTTAAAAACGAACCTTTGTATATTGAAAACACAAAAATAATAGCCAATTATAGCGAACCGTTAAAAGAATATTTTGAAAAACCTGCTCAAGCTTATAACCGAGCTATTGGAACAGATAGTTTTGCAACGCACGAACAATTAAAAAGACATTATATAAAAAACAATAAACTTATTATACACGTTTCTTTTATATAATTTATTATGTATTTTTTTGTATTTAATTAATCATATAATTAATAAACTTATTATACACGTTTCTTTTATATAATGTATTTTTTATATTATATATTTTTTTATATAATGTTATATTTTTTTTAGAATAATAAAAAAATGAACAGTGCAATCATGAGAGATTTAGCTGACTACATCACTACGTCTGATGTAAAAAAATTAAAAATGTTTTTAGAAATTCCGTACGGAATAAGAGAGAAAATTAAAGATGGACTAGATTTAATGGAATATCTACAATTCAAAGATTTCGTGTATCAAAACTATGAATACAATACTAACGAAGCTAAAATCAAACTTATTTTAAATTTGTTAAATGAAATCGGTAGAAAGGACATCTATAAAAAGTTTATAGTTAAATTTGAAAATCCACCATCATACGAAGAAAGTGTAAATCCTCCACCGTATGCAGAACTGGATAATCGAGACATATCCAATCGAGATTATCCAAACTTTAAAGTAGCAGATCCATTTTGGGCAATAAATGCAAAATGTAATACTCCGTCGTATTATCCGCCTGAAGTTACTTGTTTAAAACAAAAAGAACTTTTGAACTATTATAATAAAAAATAATTTTTTTAAAAAAATTTTTTATAACCTTTTTTTAATTTGTATACTTTTTTTAGCAATGAAAAAAAATCAATTTAATAATATACTTAATGAATTACACGAATTTGATTTGATGAAGCAAAACAAGTTAAAAGAATGGAATTACAACTATGATCTTGTTTTCAATCTTGTTACAAATGTTGAAACATGGTCCTTACAAGATTTATGTAAAAGAAAATTAGCTTACGAAAAACTTTTGAACACTATTATACCAAATTTACAAAAACAAATTAACGATTTATTGCATACGTTTTTAGATGGAAACGAAAAATTAGCCTTCATTCATTACTATTTTAACAAAATGAATAATATTTGTTTTGATAACATTATTAACGATATTAACAATGCAAATTATATTTATAAAAAACATTATTTATTTGTTCAGAAATTAATTATTCATTATGTTTATCGATTTTTTGAACAGGTTTATATAATGTTACGTTATAAAACTAAACAAGACAAATTAATTATGTCATCTCTTTTTAATATTTATATGCAATGTATAGATTGGTTAATTGAACAATGTAAATTTATTTATGATCCTCATTTTAAACCTTGTTATATTTATAAATATGATTTTATTTAGAATGTTAAGAAAAAATTTACTTAGACAAGCTAGAATATATCATGATTTAGAGAAATTTTTTTCAATAAAAGAAGACAAATTAAAAGAGTTTTGGATTAGGTGTAATGAAGAATTAAGATATAAAAACCGTAATGATACATGGACTTTGAAAGATTTGTGTAAAAAAAAGTTAGCTTCTAAAAAACTACAACGAATAGTCATACCAAATTTACGTAAACAAATTAACAATTTGATGTATTCGTTTTTTCAAAATAATCAAAAAATTTCATCACAATATTCTGTTTACAAATCACACGAAGACGATTGTTTTGAATTAATTGACAGACGTATATTAATTAGATCACATTATTTACATATTCAAATATCGGTTGTTGATAATATATATAAACTTTTTGTAAATACTTATTATATAAATTGTTTTTCTGCTACTAAGCAACATAAATTAGTCATGAAATCTTTTTTTAATATTTATATGGAATGTATAGATTGGTTATTTAAACAACATGAATATGTTATTAATCTTTATTTTAAACCTAATAGAAACGACATGTATGATTTTATTTAACTTTTTTATTTTAGAATAAAAAAAAATGAAGCTAATTACTGTAGACGATCAAGACCTTTTATTTTTTAACAGAAAAAAATCTGATATAATGACAAAAATTTTAAATGTTGAACATGAAAAGATTAATGATCCATCAACAATAAAAGCGTTTGGCAATATATTATTATTGGTACAAGAAGAAGTTTTAAAACAAACAAACTATTTAAAAAACATTGAGAAAACAGAAGAAATAAAACGAGACTTTTATAATTTTGTAAAACAATTATTATCATGAGAAAAAACAAATTTTTACAATAATAAATTTTTTCATTTAATATATTGTCTCTTTCCTTTTTTATAATATGATAACATTCCAATACATCTTTTTGCAAATATAATCCTCCAACTAATCCTTTACAATAATAACACAATTGTTGAACTATTATTTTTAAACTATTTACATAGTTTAATTTTTTATACAATTTATCTATACACGTAAAATAATAATAAAATGTTTTTAACACATCAAGACAATGTTCAATGACTTCACTATAATTATGAAAACACGTGTCAGGATAAAATACGCGATGCGGAAGACATTTAAATAGCAAATCAAGAACTTCTATCAACTCTTTTTGATATGTCTTTATCAATTTTAAATCTTTAATATAAAAACCGTATACTCTTTTACAACTATCCAATTCGCTTTCTTCAGCTAAAAGAACTTTATCCATCCAAACACCTTGATTTAAATGCGTTTCCTGTAAATGTTTTTTTAAATCTAAATTAAGTTGATATAAATATAACAAACAATCGTCCGTCGCATCAAAAGACATTTTGATAAATGAATTTTTTATTTACATACATACAATTTATTTACAAATATATTTTTATATACAATAACAACAACCGCGGCACCGCTCAAATAAATCTTATATGTACGGGCACACGGTTGTTGCGCAACAATGATTATGTTCGCTTTCTTCTCCTTTACATAAACAACAACCTATACATTCTCGATTATGTGCAAAATAACGGTCGTTTCTGTTCATTCTGTTCTCGTTTAAATGTCGATCTATTCTAATCATTACTCCATCGAGTATGCGAACTTGTTCTTGTTGATCGAATCTATTCATTATACTATCGAGTATGCCAACTTGTTCTAAAAAAATTATTTTAAACTAATATTTTTTTACAAAAAAAATTAATATAATAAAATTTTTTAATTTACCATTGTCTATTTCTGGATTATCGTCATAGATTTCCAGCTCATTTTTATACAAATATTCATCTGTTTCCTCAAGTAATATTTATAATTCCATGTTGTTGTAACTTTTGTTGTTGTAATTTGGCCTCGTTTCAACCACTTGAGGGACATAAATTTGAGGCGCTTTATATAAGTTTTCTGCCACATAAGGTTTAACAATCTATAAAAAAATCACAAACGCTTTTAAAAAAATACAAAACAAATTTTATAAAAAAAAGAAAATAATAAACTTACAGCTACAGGTTTTTCAAACAGTTTTCGCTTGACTTTATTTTTTTTATTTTCATCAATTTTTTTATATTATAAAAAACAATTATATAATTTGACAGAAAGCTTTTTTATATTTTTTATAACGAATATAATTAAAAAGCATTTGCTTTTTTATATATTTTTTTTATAACGCTAGATTAACTTTAAACAAAAAAAATTTAATTTTTTTTTTATATACATTATCGGATTATAACGTTATGACGTTATCGGATTATGACGTTAGTTATGACGAAGGTCAGGATGGAAGGTTGGGTGGGAGGAAAGTAAGTAAATCCTATATGAGTATATCATCAGCTATATGTCATAATAATGTCAACACATGTTAAATGTGAAATATTTTATTATTAAAATAGAAATTAACTCTTGTTTTTGTTTTGTTTTGAATTATATCTTTGTGGAAACATAAGTTTGATTTTTTTCCTTGGAAGATTGTGATCACCAGAAGAGGTTTCTGTAAAATTAACAATAAAAAGGTAATAAATGATAAGTTACAACAACATGGAATTATAAATATTAGTGTAAGTAAAATTATACTACAGTATATAATTTATCCAACTACATACCATCTTCAATATCAAAAGAAGTCTCTTTGTTTATGTCAGTATCTTCCACATTTGACATTACTAATCCTCTCTTAGCTAAATTTGATGCTTTGCTATAACTTTCCACTGATAATATATAAAATTAAAATATACAATCTGCCTAAAACCTGATTATCATATTCAAACATACTTAAAAGAATAACGTAATATTATGGTATTAAAAGTATTTTTATAGCTTTTCATTTCTTGAATAAATTGATTATTCAACATGCGATATTTTAAAATCAAAATATTTCATAGATTTTATACAAATTTATAAATAAACATAATGCTTATGTTGTAAAAATGCATTCATTTAAAGTTGAACTAAACTTTTGAATTATCAAAATTTGAACAAATGGTATCACTACATGCAAAGACGCATCATTTTTTAATCAGTGCTCATATAACAAAATAACAAACTTGCAACCAACAAATTATTGTAAGTCTTTACGTGCCGCCACAAAAGTTCTAATTTTGTAGAGTATCCATTTCGGATCAGGTAGTTCATATTTTTGACTCTGCACACTGGATCCTTTCTGGGTCATGAACCAAGCATTATATATATATATATATATATATATATATATATATATATATATATATATATATATATATATATATATATATATATATATATATATATTTTATATATATATATATATATATATATATATATATATATATATATATATATATATACATATATATATATATATATACTAGCTGGGCGGACCCGTAAAATACGGGTCTTTACCGAACCGACCATTTTTATACTTATCTGATCATTTCTATAGCTATCAGGACGTAAAATAAGGGTCTTAGTAAATCTATTCCACACCGACCTTTTCTATACTTATTCCTTACCTCAATATTTTTTTAAAACCGCTTTAAAAACTATGTACATATAAAAAACTATACTTACTTTTTGATATGACAAAAAAATTTCATTATATAACGTTATAATGTTCTTTAAAAAACTTTAAACGCTTTTAATATTATGCCGATTATAAAAATTTTAATAAGAAAAAACGTAAAAAAGACTACGAACTTTGAAAAATGCTAAAACATTCAGCACGTGATGCCGTTAAAGTACGCCTTAGTTAACGTTCATAACATATACACATCTAATTAGATTTTTTTTAAATTCAGTTGTTCCAAACTTAGTTTTGAATTTTTAATTACACTTCTTATGCGTCATAAATTATCTCAAATTCTAAATAGAGAATACGTTTATGGGCTAATTGGTAGCCGCGCAACACTTAGACAGATATAGTCATCTCACCCCGGGAGTTCATATTCCAGTGACCTTTTTTTTCATCCCAACTTACAACAAAAATAATTAAAAATAAATGTTGTTATTGAAACAGTTTTAAACATTTCTTCCAATTTTTCTTTGAACTTAATTTTATTCACGGTAAATATACTTTTGGTGTTTGTAAGCGTTTTTTTACGTTTAGTATTGGTAGGAATTATTTGCACGCACGTATTTTAAACAATTATTTTTACTGTTTCATCTAAAAATCATATGTAATTTAGTTTTATAATTTTTTAAATATAATATATATAATTTAAAATATTTTATTAACCCTATTTAAATAAGTATCAAAACTCTTTTCTTTAATTTAAAAGAATGCCTGCCCAAACCTAAACGCTCAGTTGATGTATCTCCGCTTTGTTTTTATTTGTTAACCGTTAGAAAAACATTACAAAAAGAAACATAATAGAGTCCATTAGTTTATAGCATCCGAGTAGACTCTTCCAATATTAAACAGAGTATCTTACAATTTTATTGGTTTTCTAAATTCTGTCATAGTTGCGCACTCGGTTTAGAATATTTAACGGGGGCGTAAATAAGTAACTGTAAATTTCTAAATATTTTTATTATTTTAAATTAAATAGTTTTAACGTTTTATTATTTTGAAAAATAATAAATTCAATAAAATAATTTATTTTAAAAATAAATTTAAGATTTTTAAAGTTTTTTTAAATAAGAATGTTTTTTTTTAAAACCCCCTCACTGTTTTAAAAAAAATTCAATGTCGCCGCGTGGCAAGTTCAAATCATCAGCTTGCTTTTTTTAATAAAATTATTGTTATTTAAAATGCAAAACAAAACAACTTTATAGTTCTAAATATTTACATGTTATATACCCAATTTCTTTGCGCTAATACGACTTAAAATAACATGACAAATAACAAATTTAAAATTATAATAAATAAAAGTTTACGTAAGGCTAACCACGGCATTTTGACGAAAATTTCAAAAATATATAATAAATAAAAGACTTTGTAAATCGATCAAAATTCAAGAGACGTTGCCGCAATGCTGTTTTTAAGTGAAAGTAAAACTGTAAAACTTGACATGTTTTTGTATGTTTTAACATTTCATATTTTGAAGTTTACGTAAGTTAGATATTTGCATACACTTTTGTTTACGTTTATTTATCAAAAAATGCTGAGACTCTTCCTTGCCATTACTTTGGTTGCAATAGTTGCCATGGGTTTGTCAAACACGCTCGAAAGAGCGCTACTAACACTATTAAGTTCGGCAATAATATATAGAGAAGATAGCTTTTAGTAAATGGTATGAATATACATTTGATAAAGTATTTTTGATAATGTATGAATAGACGTATTACTAATGGTATTAGTAATACGTCTTTAGAAAAAGTAAACGCTTTTAAAAAATGATTAACGATTAACAATTTTTAAACCAGTTATAACAGGAAATCTACCTATAAAATGAAGAAAAATATTGTTATATAAAACACTGAATACACATATAAAAGTTGTTTAAAGTTATTTAAAAGTTGTCTAAATGTTGAAAAATTACATAATAAGATGTAAAAAAATATATAAAAGGTGACGAAACTTAGTCAATTATCAAACACTAAATAAGAAACTTACTTTGTGAGATCGCTTTTGTGGAAGTCTCTAGTATTTGATTGGAAGGCTGGAAACACTCTTTATTTAAAAAGCTATTTTATCAACAATGCTAAAGATAAAAAGTCACAGTGAGATAAAAAAATTAGGCATTTATTCAAAAAAATATTTCTTGGCTTTTAGTGAATGATTAGAAGGAGTAGTTTCAGTAATGAAGCTAGCTAATAATCATTTTTAACGATAGACACCAGCGTGAAGGTAAGCCAAGCTGTCTATCAACACAAAACATCACAACAGAAACATTACACAATGACAAACAAAAACACCAGTGGTGTAGACAGGACTTTTGTTGTTTTATAAGAAATTTAAAACCTGTTAATGAATAAGATTATTAATATATGATTAAAAAAAATACTTTTTTAACTAATTGGCAGCTAAATTTAAGGGAGGAAAGCAAACCTTTTTAAAACATATTTGTTTTCAAGCCCCAACCACATCCATATTTTACAAATTATTTGAATTTGACAAACATGAACACAATTAAGTTTAGTTGAAAGAGTCTGAAAGTGATGAAAGAGTTTGAAAGTAAATAGTCTGGAAGTAATGAAATAGTCTGAAAGTAATGAAAGTAATAAAAGAGTCTGAAAGTAATGAAAGAGTTTGAAAGTAATTAAAGAGTCTGAAAGTAATAAAAGTAATAAAAGAGTCTGAAAGTAATGAAAGAGTCTGAAAGTAATGAAAGAGTCTGAAAATAAAAGTAAAACCTGAAGCATCAAAAAATCCTGCCTACGCTACTGAATAATACACAACATATGACATTTGTAAGTGCACATTACACAATGTATTCAGATATTATGTGTTTCCAAAATAATTATAAAAGCTAGACAACACAACCTAGTTCAACACTTGTAACACCGCTTGGCACTAAACGCTGCCAAGTAACACCACAATTTAGTAACACCGCTTGGCATTAAGTGCCAAGTAACACCACTAATTAGTAACACCACTTGGCTGGCAAGGATCACAATCTTGCACTACACGTTGCCAAGTAACACCACTTTTCAAACATGGAAACAACATAATATAAACTTAAACACATATAAACAAACATATACAAACACAAACATCTATATATAAGTAAAAACATATATTCACATATATAAACATATATAGCAAAGAAAAAAAACATAAACAAACTTGTCAAAATTATAAATTAAGAACATTTGTAAACACAACATTATTTGTGTAATATTTGTTAAATGACATACCTTGTAATGCATGTTTATCAACTTTAAAAAACAAACTATTAAAAGATTTTGTTCTTGAACATGCAACATATAATTGGCCGTGTAAAAAGCAAGGCTTTTTGAGATAAACACCAACTTTATCAAATGTTTGACCTTGACTTTTATTTATGGTCATTGAGTATGCTAACCTAACTGGAAATTGACGACGTTTAAGTGTAAAAGGTAAATTTGAATCTGATGGAGCTAATTGAACTCAAGGAACAAATACCCTGTTACCAGCTGATACACCTGTTAGAACCTCACCATCAATGTAATTGTTGTGTAGTGCACGCACCATCAAACGTGTTCCATTACAAAGTCCACCTTTGAGATCTAAATTTCTAAGTAGCATTATAACAGCACCAATTTTCAACTTTAGGCAATGAACAGGCATACCTGATGGAGTCAAAGTATTTAAAAACTCAACTGGAAAATTATAAATTTCATTATGATCATCAGTTTCAATGCTATCTGAACTTAAATAAATTTTAACATCACCCGGTAATCGATGAAAGACTTCTTCATTTATTGCCAATGAATCAACATTTGTTGGTGTTAAAATAGCACGTTTTGCATAATCAGCTTCTTCTGCACCACCAAAAATCTTTTCCACAATAGATTCATTATCATTGAGAAAACACTGCTCAGGTATTTCAATACACCCTTGCAAAGGATCTTCAGGCTTGACAGGTAATGTTCCACTTCCAAGCTTTAAAAGCCATTGAGAAAATTCCTCTTCTCCTATCTGAACCCTCATATTTTCAGTTAATGAAAACCTTTGCACATATTGCCAATGTTCAGAACACTTTATACATGATTCTACAACATCTGCTGGTCGACCTCTCTTCACAACTGGAAGTATTTGTCGAAAATCTCCACCCATAAGAATAACTTTACCACCAAAAGGAAACTTATTATAACAAATATCTTGTAATAACTTATCAATGGCACTCAAAGCATGTTTGGGTATCATAGATGCTTCATCGAGTAAATATAAACTAACTTGTCTCAGGAATCTACCATGAATGGAGTTTGGAGTTACATTACATGTGCTAGTTTCCAAAATTGGAACAGGAAGTTTGAATAAGCCGTGCAATGTGCATCCATTCTTAAGAAGAGTTGCAACTATTCCTGTCCATGCAGCTGTTGCAGTTCTAATATGCCTGCTGCGTGTTTCAGAAATTATATAATTGTAATTAAATGTTTTACCACAACCGGCAGGACCATCCATAAAGAAAAATCTTAAATGCTTATTTTCATTATTAGGTTCTTCACTAAGTGCAGCAAGGATTGCATCAGCTACATTACGCTGATTATCGCTTAATAATGGTCTAACTTGATTTGCTTCATCAATAAATAACTGAATATCTCCATCATCATTTTCTAGGACATTATCTAATAACTGATCTAATGTAGGCAAATTATAATCAGTTAAAGTTTTACCACTCTGATTAATTATAGATTCAATTTGACGAAGAGCAGTCTGTTCAGCAAGTACAACTGGCATTGAATGGTGTATGTAATCCTCAATCATATAATCTTTAAATGTATTCCAAAGGTGTAAAGGATCATCAGGTTCACATAAAGTCAATATGATGGAAAACAGTTGCCTAATTTGTTTAGGCATTCGAGTTGCTACAGCTTCAGTTAATGTATTTCTCCATTTAAATTCATCTTGCAATAGACCTAATCGATAACATGCTTCACGAAATGTATTAAAAACAGTGCCATGAATAGAACACAAATCCTCAAAAGACATTGCACCTTTTACATGCAAAAGCAACAATCTAAGAAAAAATACTTCACTGGTTAGATTGACTTTATACATTCGCACAATCACCTTATCACTGCCTCTTTGTCTTACTTTCCACTTGCAATTTTTACCATCAAAAACAAAGTGAT
Source organism: Hydra vulgaris (assembly GCF_022113875.1). NCBI lineage: Eukaryota > Metazoa > Cnidaria > Hydrozoa > Anthoathecata > Hydridae > Hydra > Hydra vulgaris. The sequence goes on from NC_061166.1 coordinate 365,714, forward strand.
ATGGAATTTCAACATAAGAATACTGACGTGCTTCATTTATCTCAGCATTTAATTTAAACCAAGCAGTTAGGTGAGTGTCACGCTGTGCAGCACGATCTATAGCTACTCGTTCTTCTCCTTCGTTAAAATATACCCTCTGATTATCAGGAAGGTGGACTTGAAGGCGGATAATAGTATGTGACATATCACTTATGGAATACTCAAATATTCGCCAAAGAGCCTCTGGTGCAGAAACAAAGCGACAATCTAAATATGTGTTAATTTCATCATGGTCAAGACTTTCATTAATTAACACATGAGCACAATCATGCCCCTTATAGACATATTTATATAAATACTTAACTGACTTAATAGACATGCAAGCTTCAACATTAATATGTGCTTGGTATTTTTTAGATAACCAAGGGTTGTAGGGTACAACCCATCGATTATCAACTTGGTTACCTTTTATAACGACTACTCTACCATTATCTAAACGCCTGTAGTGAGGATAGCCATTGAAAGTTGCAACAGTGTGAGGATTAAATTCTTTAGGAAACTTTTTTGTGCAAATCCCATCTTTCATGCAAGAAGAATTGGGATTCAAAATTCCACATGGTCCGTGAATCATACATGTTTTTATAATTTCAAAAAGTTCAGGATTAACAGTTTGATCTGGAATTTCAGCTGATATTAGACTATCAATATCCTCTGCTGTTTCTAGCTTATCATCATTTACAAAGTGCAATAAAATATGTACATGTGGCAAACCACGTTTTTGAAACTCAATAACCTGTACATGACTTATAACTTTACCTAAGACTCCGTGTTTAAAAATATCATCTAGGAAGCATTTAAGTTTCATCTTAAATACACAACAAACTAAATCAGGTCTGTCAGATGGGCTCTCACCTGGATTTAAATTTTCTGTAATTTCTCTCCATTTTGGATTGCAGGTAAAAGTAATAAAAAGATCTGGTTTGCCATATCTCTTTATAATTGCCATTGCATCTTCAAAATTTTCTTTTAAAGCTCTTGGACTTCCAACATATGAGGATGGTAGTATAACAACACGACCTGGTGTTACATTAAGGTTATTTGCAGCGTTATTTACATGTTCATATAATGTATCATATTGTTCACTTCTAAGTCTGTTTTGGTTATTTCTAATAAAAGCAAGGCGCTGACCCTCAATCTTGACATATGCATCAACAGCATACTGTTGAAAAAGCTTCTTACCATAAAATATAGGATTAAAGGTTTCTCTAACAGAAAGCCTGTAATTGTAGTACTGAGACAAAGTAACCCGATTTCTAACACGTGTAGCTCGGTCAGGATGATGCTCTAGTTGCTCATGCCATCCAGCATCACCTCTTGGAAAAAATATTGGATATATCATTGGATCTAGATTTGCAGACATACTTGAAATTGTTTTTAAGGCCTGACCTCGAGGGTATATAACTACTTCCCTAGATGGAGGTGGAGCACCATCATCCCCAACAAAAACAATGGCAACTTCCTCATGTGAAGGAAGATTGTATCGACGTCTATCACCACCTTCAAGCAATGACATTTTAACAATCGAAGTTGGTCGACCTTCTAAAGCTGCTTGACGTACTTCTTCATCTTCAATTTCAGCCATGTTTTTAAATGCAAGAGCAAATGGGTTCTCTTGACTAATTATAGTCTGCAAAAATTCCATCAACTCACGTATGCAACAATCATTTTGCTCCATTCGAAAATTTAAAGCAGTATTAGGATCATAAACATATAACTGACAATATGCACAGAACATTTTGATCAGGTCTCAGATTACCAACACGATGCACAATTTGTCCGCAAATCCTAAAACAGGGTGGCCCATGATCAGACGGAGGAGCTATTCTTGCTGTGAATGAAGCAAAAGATAAACAGGCATTATAACTTTGAATATGCTTGAAGAAATTTTGATTCATAGCACGATCAACATGGGTGCCTGTTATTAAATTGTGCATGAGCAGTGGATAAGGCGAAAGTGGAGCTAACGCAACTTTTCCAGAATGGCAGCACAGAAAATGTGTTTCATTTAAAAATTTTTTGGCACCACAATATTGACAAAAATGTTCATTTCTCCAAGGTAATTACTCACTATAAAAACATTATTTCTTGCTATGCAATGCATTCCACGTCTATGTAATACTCTCCTAGCCTGATTTCTTTCATTTTGGCGACGATTAATTTCTTCTCGCCTAGCCTGATTTCTTTCATTTTGGCGAAGATTAATTTCTTCTCGCCTTGCCTCATTTCTTTCATTTTGGCGAAGATTAATTTCTTCTCGCCTTGCCTCATTTCTTTCATTTTGGCGACGATTAAGTTCTTCTCGCCTAGCCTCATTTCTCTCATTCCGACGATTTCTTCTTATTTCAGCTCTCAAGTTATTTGACATAACTAAGAAACTATGTTTGATTAAAGTTGATTTGATTAATTTTTTGTTATACTAATCTAAAATGGAAAAACATAATATGTGCATTTCTATTTATCAATATAAACTCTATAAGACTATTTATATATTTTCTAATAAAAATTATTGACCTAAAGTCTTAACTTAACTGGTTTAAAACAGAGAAAAACCTAAAAGTTAAACATAAGTTGAACCACTAAGTATTACATTTAAAGTAATAAAACAAAATATTTTAGAAATAAATTAAAATAAAATTATAACAATTTTAACAATTTTTTAATGCTAATAATAACTAAATTAAATAGTAAAATTATTTACAAATAAAAAAACGACATGCCAAATTGCAAATTGCAAATAAAACTTGTCTAACATGTAACATCATATAGTTCACATGTGGCTATCTTTAATGATTACTTTTTTATAATAAAAATCTAAAGAGAATAATATAAACATTAATATGTGTATAATGCAACAATTAGGCATATAAAACAAACAAATAGAATAAGAAAAAATTGTAACTAAATTACAAAATATTTACTATCAAGAAATCAAAAACTATATGAAATAAATAAAAATTAATAGACAAATTATTTAACATTTAACCACATAAGAGTTGTTTTGAAAGTTTAGACTCTCAAATCAGAAATAAAAATCAATAAATATAAAATTAAAAAATTAAAATATCAAAAATAAATAAAAATACTTGCAAAAATCGAAACTAAAAAACAACTTTTTTGAAACGTAAAGATATATTTACAACAAATAAATAAATTAACACAAAAAAAAAAAAAAACTACTGATAAAAATTCATAATGTTTGACCTTTGGTCATTCTGCCTCCCAGCACCACTCCTCCTACCGGTGGCCCCATATGGGATCTGTCTCCTCCATCTAAAGAAGGGATCATCTCCCCCATATTGGCACCACCGGAAGAAGGCCCTCTGTGATAATGGGCCTGGGTGCTGGGAGCGATATAAAAGGAAACTCTCCCAAGATGCTAAAAAAAAAGCAATAAATTTGATTACATACCTTATATGCATATATATATATATATATATATATATATATATATATATATATATATATATATATATATATATATATATATATAAATTCTGCATAAAACGACTAACATATTAATTTTAAAAACGACTAAAATTCACTTTACCTGTTGCAACTGAAGAATGTGTTGCTGTTAAGAAAAATATATATATATATAAACAATTAAATCATGTATTTATATACAAACTTCACAAATTTAATGTTTATATTTAAATACACATAACACCCATATAAATGCATAAGTGTGAAAACATGTTACCTGACACTGATGCCAATGGTGCTTCTGTGGAGGTAAAAAAAAAAAAAAATTAACATATACTACAGTCATGAAACTTCAAACATAAAAAATTGAATGTTTATGTTTTAATACACATAACACCCACAAAACTACATAAGTATGTAAAACACACTACCTGAAATAACTGCAAGGGGTGCTGTTGGAGAAGCGAAAAAAAAATTAAAGTTTAAATTAACACAAACCAAACATTCATAAAATTGCATACAAAAGAAAAAAATTTAATGCTAATTTAAATGCATAAAAATTATTATGCATAAAACCTATAAAACTGTATAAGTATGCTAAACCCACTACCTGACACAACTGCCAATGGTGTTTCTGTAAAGGCAAAAAAAAAAATAGTAACGTTCAAATTAACATATATTTAACAGGTATGAAACTGCATTCAAATATTAAAAATGTAATGTTTCAGCTTGAATAATACAACACCCAAAAAATACATAAGTATGCAAAATACATTACTTGATGCAGATCCTGTTGGTGCTTCTGTGGAGGCAAAAAAAAAAATA
>NC_061166.1:375000-378809 GCF_022113875.1 Hydra vulgaris
ATGCGTGTAAGCTAAAGGATTTTAACCCAAGCGAAGCATTTCAACCACTTTGGCATGCTGTATTATCTTTTAACACTGTTTCATAAACAGAAGACTTATTAAACTTTATAAAACGGCATATAAAATAAGGAGATGAAATTATAAAATAAGGAGATGAAATGCTATAAAATAAGGAGATGAAATTTTCAAGTTAAAGTAAATCTGTAAAAATTTATATTATCTACTTTATAAAAATACTGATTACTAATTACAGAACATGAAGTTTACATGTTGAATATATACATTACCGTCATAATTACTCGAATGGTCATATTTTTTTAATATAAGATATCACACTTTAATTAACTATTGGGAGAAAAACTGAAAACAATAATTACCTGAATTATGTTATCTTCCTATTTATTAGGTCTACAAATAAAATCAATATAAAGTTAGTTTATACTTTACTTGCCTATTAATCACCCTTATCAACAATAACCGTCATATATATTCTAGGCATTCTACTTAACGACCAAGTCAATTCTATGTCACAAACTAATAAGTTTTTTTCAAAAAAGAAATAATAACACCACTGTAAATCAATTTATTTATACATGATAACGAAACAAAATATATAAAAGTTTTATTTACAAAAAAAAATTCAACTACATCTGCATTATTAACTAACTACAAAAATACTAATTAAAGATATAGCGCAATATTTTCCCACCGCTATCTTCTCATATTTTATTTTTTACAGGATCCATACTAAGGATCCTTCTCATATTTTATTTTTTACAGGATCCTTATTAAGAAAGAAAAAGAAAAAAAAATGGCGGAGGAGAGCGAGCTTTTGCTCTAAATTCGGGCCCACAACTTATGTGCCTCGCGAACTGCAATATGCTGAAAAAGCATCGTAAGATATATCTACGATGAAAAATTATCATATGATAGAATTAAAAACATCTTTATATAATAATCTTTATATAATAATACTACAAACCAATTTGCCTGCTGCTATTTTTATATAGCATTTTTAAAAACGGGCAAAATTTGAAATGAAAAGGAATTAATAACAAAATTAATGAAAAAGTCAATTAAACAATATAACGAAACATAAAAGCTATAAGTGCAAACAAATTTTGTAATTTGACTGAAACACAAAATTATTTTTACCTTGATGGCAACAGACTAAATTCTTTATAAACTATTAGCTAATGATCAACAAAGTAAATTTTAAATAATTAAAATTTACTTAGTTAAAACCATATTTAACAGTGGACCAAGTAAACTTATGATAGTTGCTAAAGTACCAAAGTAGAACTAAAGAAATAAAATAACAAAATTTAAAAAGTTTGTAATACAAAATAATTTATAATACATAAAAAAGATTAACTGCAGTTTAAAGTATTCACAAAATCTTAACTGACAATAAAATACCATCTTGCCGTGGATAATCATAAACACAGTCACAGCAGCAAATCATTTCAATATTTTGCATGTTCTACTGACTAAAATTTTGATAGTGTTTAATGCAGAAACAGAATCTTTCACCAAAAATTTACTTAATATTAAAAAAATAGAAACAAAATTTGGAATTGAAAAAAACGCAAATGTAAAATTTTTAATAAGTAAATTTTAAAAGATTCTTTTAAAATAAATTAACTTAATAAAATCTTACCTGAATATCAAACACCTCCAGACAATAACACTCTACTAAATTATTAGATTCATAAAAAATACGATTGAATATCTAACACTATTTAAAACCAATAATAATAAAAAACAACTTACTTATATTTAAAATAAGGTCAACATTAGCTTCTATAAAATTAACAGCCTGTCAAGATTCATCCCCTACTAAACAGACTGTTTCATTAAGTAAAGCATTAAAATCTTTAGCAACTTCAAAAACAAATTAACAAATACATACTACATATAAATAAAAGCATACTTAACAATTATATCATTTATATGATAATAGAATCTAAGATATCTCAAGAAATACAAAACTTACCGCTTGCAAATCTAAAATGCCTTGTGCATAACCAGTTAATAGCGGTCTGACTCTTTCAAAACTATAAACACAGTATAATACTATTTCGATAGTTATCTGAATTGTCATTGTTGAGCACTTGGTTTAAAATGTTTAACGGGGGCAGATATGAAACTTTAAACTTTTTTATTATCTTAAGATTAGGTTATTTTAACTTTATATCATTTTTAAAAATAACCAAGTTGGAAAAAATGATTTATTTTAAATATAAAATAAATTTTTTACTCATATTCTTAATAGAAACAACAATATTTAAAAGTTTGTCGCGGAAAGCTTTAATTATTAAAAAGCAAAACAAAACAATTTCATAGTTCTCTTTTTATTGTGTTCTATTTTTGAATTTTTAAAAAAACCAATAAAAAATTTAAAAAAAAAAGAGAAGGTTCTAACGATTGGACTCAAACCTCGATAGATATTTCAGAATGTCGTCCGCTCGGTCACACTGGCAAATATTCCTTTACTAAATACTTAGATACATATAAAACACGATTGAATATTTTACATAAAATTACATAAAACTAATTATAAAAAAAAAACTTACTTATATTCAAAATAAGGTCGTCTTTAGCTTGTATAAAATTAACAGCCAGTCAAGAATCAATACAACACCTATAAAACAGAATGTTTCATTAAGTAAAACATTAGAAATTTAAAATTCCATAATTTTAAAAACAGATGCAAAAATACATGCTATTTTTTTAAGTATATTCAATAATTATATCATTTATGACAACAATAATAGAAGATACAATGTCATTTCAAGAAATACAAAAATCTTACCGAGTAAACATTTGCAATGCCTCGTGCAGTTTGTTCAGATCAGTTTAAAGTGTTCAAGTTGACTCTTCCAATCACATACGGAGAATCATACTATTTTGATGGTTTTCTAAATTCTGTCATTGTTGCGCACTCGGTATAGAATATTTAACAGGGGCGTTGTAAATTAGCTGTAAAACTCTAAATATTTTTATTACCTAAATATCGATAGTTTTAACTTTTTTTTCATTTTAAAAAATAATAAATTTCATTTCATAAGATAATTTATCTTAAATTTAAAAATTTTAAATATTTTTTAATAAAAATACATTTTTAAAACCCCCTTACTGTTTTAAATATTCAGGTCGCCGCGTGGCAAGTTCAAATCATCAGCTTGCTTTTTTTGTTAAATGCACTTTATAGATTTTATATTCTATATATACACATGTTATATACTCATTTTCCTTGCGCGAACTCAACTTAGTTGGAGAAATGTAAATGTAAAACTAAAATAACATGACAATTAAGCGCAACAAATTTCTCCTGTTTTTTGATGTTTTTAGAACTTTTAAGCTTTCTTTAAAAATTCTCTTCCTTTCGTTTGTTTAAGTGTAAAATATTTTTACATTTGTTAAGTATATAATCTCTATACATAATCTTTATTTCGTACTTTAGAAAAATCGAAAATGAATTTAAAAAGAAAACATGCCATAGGTAGGATTCGAACCATGGCTCTTCAGGTCAGCTGCCAGCGAGCTGACCACTAAGCTATGCCACTATGAACGATTAAACAAATTTTAAAAATATATAGTAAATAAAAGTCTTTATAAAACGACCATCGATCAAAATTAAGATGTTGCCGCAATGCAGTTTTCAAGTGAAAGTAAAACTTAAAAACTTGATATATGTTTTAGTATGTTTTGACATTTCACATTTTGAAGTTTACGTAAGTTAGTTATTAGCACACACTTTCGTTAATGTTTTCTTATAAAATGGTGCTGCGACTCTTCCTCGCCAG